>WBZZ01003256.1:40000-52500 GCA_019918135.1 Paulinella micropora
AATAATAACGACTTTAGACACATTTGAGCACACAGCAGCTTTCCATAAACCCCCCACGTGCATTACACAACAAAAACAACAGGTCAGCCATACTCGAAAATTCACTGAAAAAGGGTCGCTGAGCACAATGGGTGACTGGCGAAGGTCTATGGGAAAGGCGCGACATTTTCCAAGGGCGCGAAAAATCAACCAAATTTTTTCCTTTGTATAAAAAAGGGTAGATGTAGGAAAGAACAGACCGTCTGTGAGCTATACTGCACCTTTGCTCGAGGTTGTTTACGGGATCGAAAGATCTGCTAAGGGACTGTTTGTTGGTGCAATGGCTTTGACAAAACTCAGTCGTCTCGCAGCATTCTTTTCTGCCGGAAATCAGAGGCTCGAAATGGAGTGCAGCGGGTTCGTGGTCGTGTTTGTTTGCTGTTCGACCTGGGACACAGCATGTTTTGAGCCAGAACGATAGTCTAGGTGCCTCTTGATGCTTGTACGCCATGACTAAGTAATCTCCTGGCTTGCCTGTGTTTTTGTCGAGGCTGTATCACAACCTCTTTGGTCTGTTGTTTGCGACTGACTAACCACCTTTCTACTTGCGCTGTCTGCGTGCATTTCCCCACGTCCCACATCATGCTATGCAACTACCTAGATCCAGCACAATAGCTTGCACTTATATTAATGTCTGCAACACAGCCCTACACAGAGATAGAGATGCACAGCTTCTCTGCTGCTGAGTTCTCACCACCCGGAATGCGAATTTTGATTTTCATCAATATTGTAAAAATATTTATTTTTCAATATTTAGTATTGATTCAAAATCAATATCTTTTTCCAAAAAAAATATTGATTTTGAAATTAACATTTCAAAAAAAAATTGATTTTTATCGAAAAATTTTATGAAACCAAGAAAAAAATATTGATTTTGCTCCAATATAAATCTTTCATTATTGTCACTAGTTTTCAAGTATTTTCACGCGAAGTTAAAAAAATACAATAAAAAATACAATAATGATTTGATTTTATGCAATACTAATATTGATTTTAATACAATATTAATATTGAAAAACTACAGAATTTATATTAAAATCAAGCAATATAAAATCGTATCTTTTCAATATACATATTGAATGTTCAGAAACAGCTGCATGTGAGGGCCCGTCTGAAACAATTGGAAATATAATAAAAATTTCTTCCAGGGAAATGCTTGATATGTTTCCAATCGTTTCGTAAAATCACAAAAAAAACAATATTAATATTGAAATTGATGCAATAGTAATATTGCTAACAATCAATATTAACATTGAAATATATGCAATATTAATATTGCAAAAAAGCAATATTAAGAATATTAATATTGAAATGTATGTAATATTAATGTTGCAAAAAAACAATATTAATATTGCAATAATTATATAACAACTGACTTGAGGGCCCGTCTGAATCAATTGGAAATATAACAAAAATTTCTTCCCTAGAAATGTTTGTTATGTTTCCAATCATTTAGGACTGACATGTAAAATCGCAAAAAGCAATATTAATATTGAAATTGATGCAATGTTAATATTGCAAAAAAGCAATATTAATATTGCAATATATGTAATATTAATATTGCTAAAAAGCAATATAAAGCAATATTAATATTGAAATGTATGCAATATTAATATTGCAAAAAGCAATATTAATATTGCAATAATTATATTGTTTATTTACAATATTTATATTAAAAACAATTTATATTGTAAAACTGCATTATTTATATTGCATAATTTTAATATTAATATTGTATTTTTTCAATATGTATATTGATTTTATTCACGAAGGGATAGGACAGGTTCTTCTTCTTCTTCTTCTTCTTCTTCTTCTTCTTCTTCTTCTTCTTCTTCTTCTTCTTCTTCTTCTTCTTTTTTTTTTCTTCTTCTTCTTCTTGTTCTTCTTCTTCTTGTTCTTCTTCTTCTTCTTCTTATCGTTCTTGTTCTTGTTCTTGTTCTTGTTCTTTCTTCTTCTTCTTCTTCTTCTTCTTCTTCTTCTTCTTCTTCTTCTTCTTCTTCTTTTTCTTCTTTTTCTTCACCTCGTGCGGGTCCTCCTCTTACTTGTTCTTTTTTTTCTTTCTCTTCGTCTGTGTCGTCTAAATCTACAACTTCCAATTGCGCATGCTGCTGTGATTGTTGCGGTTGTCCTTGTTGATGTTGCTAATGTTGTTGTTCTTCCTCTTCGTCTGTTTCCTCTAAATCTACAACTTGCAACTGCTGCTGTTGTTGGTGTTGTTGTTGTTGTCCTTGTTGCTGCTGTGGTTGCTGCGGTTGTAGTTGTTGCTGCTGTGGTTGTTGCGGTTGTCGTTGTTGATGTTGCTGATGTTGTTGTTGTTGTTGTTGCAGCTGTTGCTGCAGGCTGTGTGGTAAGTACTGGGTCTGATCCACCTGTATGAAAAATCATCGCCGCGTTCGCAACCGGAACTGCCACCATGCACTGCTCTTTCAAGTAGCACAGCGGCAGGAATGTCAAAGTTGGTTTTTGCAAACTTAAGTCACAGATAGATATCAAACGTTCGTTTTCGTATGGGATTGTCTGAAAAAGTTATACTCTTGCCAAATCAACAGAACTCTGAGACAGCGCTGAATCAAATGATAAACGAACGTAGTATTCCACGCACTCGGCATACTGTCGCTCATTACAGACAAAAAAGAAATTGTGAGTAGCATCTTCGAAAATGCTCTTCAAACTTTTCCCATCAAGAGTCAGGAAGCTGCTGCCACCTGCAAACTGTTTAGTCAATATTTATATAACAGAAAAGCAATATGAATACTGAAATCTGTGCAATATTTATATTGCTTTTTTAGCAATATAAATATTGAGATTAAGTGAATATTTATATTTCAAAAAAGCAATATAAGTATTGAGATTTGGTGAATATTTATATCGCAAACAAGCAATATTAATATTACAACATCTTCAATATTTACATTGCAATGAATCAATATAAATATTGAAATTCAATCAATATTTATATTGTACAAAAGCAACATAAATATTGAAGTTTAGTAAAAAGCAACATAAGCAACATAAATATGGAGAAAAGCGGGCAACAAAAATTATCAGCAATGAGCTGTTTCCACCTGCAAACAGTTGTCCTCGTGCATTTGTGGTACAAGACATCTGCACTCATTTGATGCAGACTTTCCTGCACAGCAGCATCTCTTCCTTCTCAAAATGCGGCTGCACAGACAGATGCTGCCATTGCGGAATTTTTCCCCAGCAGGATGCGACAAATCGTACCGCATCCTCGCTTTCCTTAGGTTTCAGAAATCTTTTCTTCCTGGGCCAAATCATTTCGTATCTAGTCTGTGCAAAGTTTACATCTCTCCCTCCGTAGGATCGGGCGATCTCCAGGTCAGCAAATACTCTCTTTTCTTTGATATCATTGCTAGCTTCTCCCAGAGCCGAAAAGGACATTACTGCCTTTTGCTGCCAACGCTTTATTAAAGTATTCTCTGGCTCGTTGGAGGTGTGAATTTGTTTTTTACTTTCTCCTCCTTCACGCTCTAAATCAAAAGCAGCCACGTCAGGCAGTGGGCCCCACTCAACCATCTGTTTGATTACTTTGCATGCAAACTGATGCAGCCAGTACGTATGTTCCGTCTTGGGTATACAATGTGCAATTTTCACCACTTACCAAAATGATAAATGATATCGTTACTTGATAAATATATCAAAAGCAATATACAAAAAGATGGTTCAATATTTATGTTTCAAAATTGCAATACAAGTATTGAAATATTGTCAATATTTGTATTTCGAAACAGCAATATTAATATTAACATTTGGGCAAAAAAACACTATATTAATATTGAAATGTATGCAATATTAATATTGCAAAAAAGCAATGTTAATATTGAAATTTTTGCAATATTAATATTGCAAAAAAATCAAAATTAATATTGAAATCGTGCAATATTAATATTGCAAAAATGCAATATTAATATTGAAATTGATGCAATATTAATATTGCCAAAAAGCAATACTAATATTGAAATTGATGCAATATTGATAGACAGGTCGATGGAAGATCCTTTATGTACGAGAGATTTCTTCCCAATCAACAGAGATCGTACATAGATGATCTTCCTATCCCAAATATTTGCTGAGCGCATGCTTTGACGCTCGTCTGTTGGGAGCATCGACAGATGACGAGCGTCAAAAGATCAAGATATTGCAAAAAAGCAATATTAACATTGAAATTATGTCAATATTAATATTGCAAAAAAGCAATATAACATTGAAATTGATGCAATATTGATAGACATGTCGATGGAAGATCCTGTATGTACGAGAGATTTCTTCCCAATCGACAGAGATCGTACGTACATGATCTTCCGATCCCAAATATTTGCTGAGCGCATGTTGGGAGCATCGACAGATGACGGGCGTGAAAAGATCAAGGTGGAGTTCCACGACTTTGCCTTGATCTTTTCTACGCAACAGAGTGTAAATTACAACGTACAAGGTAGTAACCTGCTCGGTGAAGAAAAGCCACATCTTTTCCTTAACGTCGGCCGGAAGTGTGCGCCTCATGCAGAGACGTGCCACCAGAAATATTCTTTTTATAGTCGCAAGTCGTGTTGCCTTGATATCGTCAATGCCATCGAAAATCCACGGGCAGTACTTGAAAAAAAAGCTTGCGTCCGCAGATTTAAATGATCCAAGTTACCATAGGGTGACACTGTACCCTTCATACCTCTCGGAACCATTATACTTATACACCTGTTGCAAACTTCGTACCTGGCGGCTGCATCCAAACCCAGCTCTTGATAGTCGATCAGAGCCTGCTCGACCAACTTTGTATCCCGGTCGTACTTCTGCTTGGCTTCCCTAATTGCTGTTTGATATTCCTGGAAGTCTTCTCCTGCTTGCTGCTTCCGTATATGGAAACGTGGTAACGGCTTCACCTTGTGTCCTTTACTTTTCTGGTTGTTGGTTTCTGCCTGTGTTTGCTGCCAAGTCATTCGGATGAAATGCTGGAACAGGTTCCAAATAAGGTGCATTAGGTCCAGGAAGAAATCACGTGCTACATCGAAACCAGGAAAACCACTTAAAGAGGCAAGGTACTTCACACCTTTGATGTGCTTTGCCTTCTGATCTTCAAGCAGGTTGGCGTTCATGGCTTCTCCGTGTCGGCCGTATCGGACGTACCACTCATGGTTTTTGTACCTACCATGGGCAATATTTATATTGATATTTAGCAATCGTTATATTGATATTTGGCAATCTTTATATTGATATTTGGCAACATTTATATTGGTATTATGCAATAAATATATTGGTATTCTGCAATATTTATATAGATATTTGGCAATATTTATATTGATATTTGGCAATATTTACATTAATATTTAGCATTATTGATATTGGTATTCCGCAATATTTATTGGTATTTGGCAATATTTATATTGGTACTATGCAATATTTATATTGATACTCGGCAATCTTTATATTGATATTTGGAAATATTGACATTGATATTTGGCAATATTTATATTGGTATTCAGCAATATGTATATTGATATTAAGCAATATTTGCATTGGTATTATGTAATATGTGTATTGGTATTAGGCAATATTTGTATTGATAATGAGCAATATTTACATTGACATCTGCAATAACTATATTGACATTTGGCAATACTTACTTTGGTGGATCATCACTGCAAGGTTCTCCAAACCGTAGGTCAGTACGGAAGGGATGGTTTCGCGGAAGAAACACACGAAAATCTGGTGTAATCCAGCGCCCTTTCGTGAGCTCCACAAATCTGAGTTTACACGAGGGACAACTCCACGCACCAGTCCAGGTCGAGCCTACCATTTTTTTGATCCCTTGTCCATCTCCCATCACACAGAGAAGAATGATACTGCAGAGCTTGTTTTCGGACCGAATTTCTTGTGCCCAAAAGGGAAGGTACAAAGAGCTGAGCTCGCGGCGCATCGGCCACATGCTGGTTCTCAAGCTGGAAGGTAGCACCGGTCCCCCAATCAGCGAACCTAGTATCATGCGCTCTCTTCTCACTGATTGTGAAGCCACGTTGAAGACAGTGTTCAACCAAACCGACCGGGCAATGCAAAATTTTCCGTGATTTAATGGCAGGCTATCGCCTCCTACCAAGATTGGAATGGAGACGAGGCATGGTATTGAGTCCTGTTCTATCTTTTCGCGAAAGCGAGGCGAGTACTTAATGCAACACATGCTGCCAGGGACGACGCATGTATGACCTACCGTCGCATCATATATGTTCGGCCACGTAACTGCAGACAAGAATTCTCGGAAAACACTGCGTAATTCGACCGAATAAACCTTTTCGGCCCTCAAAGGATGTCACACTTGACAATTCACCGCAGCAATGTTTACAGGAGTCAAGTTGCAGTCCCTGGAGCACCTATCACCCTGATGCAAAACATTAATATTACAAAAAAGCAATATTAATATTGAAATGTATGCAATATTAATATTGCACAAAAGCAATATTAGTATTGAAATGTATGTAATATTAATATTGCAAAAAATCAATATTAATATTGAAATGTTTGCAGTATTAATATTGCAAAAAAGCAATATTAATATTGAAATCTGATGCAGTATTAATATTGCAAGAAGTCAATATAAATATTGCAATTTATTCAATATTTATATTTGCAAAAAAGCAATATAAAGATTGATATTTAGTCAATATTTATATTGAACGTAGCAATATTTTTATATATGGAGACAGAGCGAAACAGGTGACATCTGATAGGTAGTAATCTGAGAAGAGATGGTTGAATGAGGTTCATCAGCTTATACCACGTGCCTGCTTGGAAATCGGGAAGGACGAACTGACAAAGAAAATTATAAAATACTTCCATCAGCGCGTAGGGTGCACGGTGAACTGTCATGATCTCCACCAAAGCTAAATATTGAAATGTATGCAATATTAGTATTGCAAAAAAGCAATATCAATATTGAACTTATGAAATATTAATATTACCAAAAAGCAATATTAATAATAAATATTGAAATGTATGCAATATTAATATTGCAAAAAAGAAAAATATTCACATTGAAATTATGCAATATTAATATTGCCAAAAAGCAATATTAATATTGAAATGTATGCAATATTAATATTGCCAAAAAGCAATATTAATATTGCCAAAAAACAATACTAATATTGAAATATGTGCAATATTAATATTGCCAAAAAGCAATGTTAATATTGAAATTTGTGCAATCTTACTATTGCAACAAAGCAATATTAATATGAAAATATTGCCATTGTACAATATTAATATTGCTAAACAGCATGATTAATATTGAAATTGATGCAATATTAATATTGCCAAAAAGCAATTTCAACTAGATTGTATGTACCAGAAAATTCAGGTTTAGGGACTTTGGAATCGGGCAGGAATTCCTGCTCAGTGCGCGCAATATTAATATTGCCAAAAAGCTTTTTTAGCAATATTAATATTGAAGAAGAAGAAGAGACAGGATATAATAAGGGCCAACCCGCAGGCTGACCTTCAGGATTTTTTCATACATTGAAATATATATTTTTCATGACGAAATCAAAGATTAATTCATATTAAAGCGTTTTAAAAAAAGTTGGATGAAATCCGCAACTTTTTCAGTTACTTATAATAATTTTTTCGACTGTTATCTCATTTTACACTAAAAATACACTAATCAACGTTCTGGTCTAGTTTTCAAGTGCACAAGATGTGTTGTTTTCAATAAAAAAAATGTTTTATTATTAGAAAATATATTCGAACTACTTCCTTTTAAGTTTTGTAATTATTTCAAATTTTCAAACTGCTTAACGGTAGTTTACACCTTTCATACACCTTTCATACATTTTTATGCACATCGGCTACCAAACACATTCAATTAATGTTTTTTGCAGTAAAACTAAATAATAAATTTATTTATTGTGATTTTGATGTTTTTGAATTTCAAATTCAAATTATATTTGAATTTATAACCGTTAGTGAGACAGTTGGTGACTCTCGTGACTGAACGGTGGCAAACACTGTTACACTAAAAATATATTAATTAATAAAACTAAATAATATAATTTCACTCATTTAATTATTTTGATATTTTTTAAATTTCAAATTCAAATTATTTTTGAATTTCTAACAGTTGAAAATTCGTTTTATTAATTACCAGTCCCTACGACGCTTGCGACCTAGGCTCCTTTCTTGCTCAACACGCTAAGCGCGAACATGTGAATCAGACACATACGAAGGCAGCTCAATTCTAGATTCAATAGGTCTAGAAGAAGTTAGTGCTAGTGCTGCTGCATTAGGCACCCAAACAGGAGCACGAGAGGAGCCGGAATCCTTGATTTTTAAATCCCAGACAATGGTAGGCTCATCACGAAAAGTCGCGATTTTGAGCTTCCCTGGAGTGTCAGTGCTTTCAAAAAAATGATACTTCCAAAGATCGGTAATGCCTATGACGTTATGCTTGAGGTCCTCTGATCGGTCGATCACACAATCAAAGACCATAACTTCAGAGTTGGAAAGATAAATTCGGATCAGGTGTGCCAAGTCACGCGAATCTTGCCACACCCAATCATGGTGAAAAGCCATGTAGGCCACCATCTCTGCTATCTTTCCTGCATGTGAGTCTCATAAAGCTTTCCTGTGATAAGATGCACAAAAATTCCAAACAGCTGAGTGTAGCCACTCATGTTTTTTTCTTATTAAACTAAACTCTGCCAAAGCAAACCTTTGCTTGAAATGTTTCCTTCCACCGTCTTACCATAATATCACTTTCACAACCCCCATGCCTTTGATCTTTTCTCTAAAATCTCAGACAACCATAGACGAAAGAAATGATAGTCATTGGATGTGCAAGCGTCGTCTTTGTGAGGTAGTGTGTCAACATACTTTCTCTTCACGCCTCCTTTTCCATCACTTTTTAAATCACAGCTATGCAATCGTTCACATCTTTTGTTTTCCCCTCCTCCAACGCTCATTCTGGAAAAATCTACAACAATGATTGCAGTTCGTGCATCGTCTCTTATATATAGTCTCTAAGTATTCAGCGTAAAACTCAGTATTTCGTTTGGCACGGAAATGATGATATGATTTTTTGAGTTTGGCCATCAAGGCTTCTTTCTCTTCCTCCTCATTAGAAATAACTCTTCCCTGCAATAATCTACACTGCTCTTCTTTCTCCTGAATCGCAGCAAGCCTGGCAGTGTCTTTTGTGTATTCGATACACGTCGGACATTTGTTCCATCCACAACTGCTGTGTGAAACGGGTAAAGTCAGAACGTAGTGGAGGAGCAAGGAGTTTTGTAAAGGTTGATTTGGGATGTACCAAGTATTCCCCAATCCGCTTGTTCCAAAAAACCGCAGCTGTGTCACTTTTCATCGCCTTTGACTTTCATTGAAGATTGGAATCCTATGATATATGTATTAGTCAAACGTAGTGTGACAGTCTCAACAGTGGCGGGACGATCTCACAACGAGGCTGAAAATTTAAAGATTGTACTCGTTGCTTAGATTCGCTCTGAAAAAAGGAGAAGATCCAAACAACGATACAAAATTGGGGTTCAATGCAATCAAACTGATTGCGAGCAAGAAGAAATGAGAGAGATAGAGAGAGAGAGACAGACGGAGAGAGATAGAGAGAGAGAGAGAGAGAGAGCGCAAATGTGACACCTGCTGACTGAGTAGCAGACGTTGGGAAAACCGAAACAGAAACTTACTGAGAAGTTGCAGCTTCTCCCTCTCTAACAAATATTCCTTGTACACAGACAGATTATTACGCAACCGAGCTGGCTGATCCTGCAATCTTGGGCTGACTGCAAATGACTGAAAAGGCCTCTTTGCTTTGCTGGGCATCCGTTGGAGTAAGCTCTGCCTGCACTTGTGATCCTTGCACTTCCACTCCAGACGGATGACATGGTAATTGGGAGGGTTGCACCCGTCACACCGCCAGACTCCTTCTTCACCTGCCTCAAATGCTAATTTAAGCTGCTCCTCAGTCCTTCGTTTCCTTTGCCTCGGCTCAAAATCGAATCCCTCCCCATCCTGGATGGCCTTCCAAATGGCTGGTGAAACTGTTTTAAAGCTTTTGTAATCTGCACAATATTGCTGGTATGCCTTGGCCTCTGTGCAATATAAGACGTACTGGTGCCCCGAACGAATGTGTAGATCGTGTGATGGATGGGCATCAGCAAAATACTCCTCTATTCCAAAAGCATCCATTCCTAATTTAAGGCTGATGGGATCGTACTGGACAGGAACACTGGCAAAACCTGCTGTGAAAGAGGCTAAAAGACTGAGATTTCCAAGCCAGGAGCGTGGCTGACAAAGGACCAAGATCAAACAAAATTTTAATGTTGCACCTAAAAAAAAGAGAGGAAAAATAAGAAAGAGCATGTGTGTATGGTTTTGTGTATTAGTATGTGCAAAATTTACATGTCAGAGATAGAGGGAGAGAGAAATTGAGAGAGAGAGAGAGAGAGAGAAGAGATCGAGAGAGAGAGAGAGAGAGAGAGAGAGGAAGAGAGAGAGAGAGAGAGAGAGAGAGAGAGAGAGAGAGAGAGAGAAGAGAGAAGAGAGAACAGAGGAAGAGAGGAAGAGAGAGAGAGAGAGAGAGGAGAGAGAGAGAGAGAGAGAGAGAAAGAGAGAGAGAGAGAGAGAGAGAGAGAGAGGAGAGAAAAGATAGACAAAGAGAGAACTTCCCCTACCAAAGACGACACATAAGGCGGCACAGTGGACGCCGAGAATAATTGGATCCTCAATGCCTTCTTTATACTCAAGAATTCTTACTATATAACTAAAACCCCATTTAGCCAGCTCGAACATGACATCATTTGACTGCATTCGCCCCGCCTCTGTTCCCAGGACATGCATGACACGATTTACTGCTGTAAGCTGAAATGATGGCTTGTGAGGAGGCGACAGATTGGACTTTTGCTTAAGGCAAAACGAAACATCAAGCCCTTGCTCGACATTCCCACATATTTTTTCCACACTGAGGCACATTTGCGGACTGAAAGCAGTAAATGGCAAAGAGGTATCAGTCCTATATGCCGATGTAGTTGACGTCGAAGATGGCAGCCCGAGAGCAGCATCGTCCTACACCACCAGCATGAAACGATAAGACAAACCAAATACAGCAAAAAAATAAAAAATCAGTTGCAGCGCTGAGAGCTTTTGAGCAGCTATGCGCGCTTCGTTTGCCTTCTATTTTCCTTTTGGTCGCAGCATACAACTACAGAATATGCAAGAATTTGGGGTTGGAAAATTATGGATCAGAAGGGGAAAATGACAGACAGATAACACAGTGAATTTTGTATAGTAAAAATAAACACAGCAAGCAGGAGATTGAAAGGTGTATGCTAGTGTACTGTGGGTGTTGTGTTGGTGTACGACAGTGTACGGTGGTGTAAAAATTCAAGAAAATTTCGTTACGGATGGCCCGCTGCTCTCACTAGTAAAAACCACCCCATTTTGTGTCGTTTTACAAAAACTACACTTCTCAATGTTGGGAACGTTTTTGGTGATTTTACCGACTGTGTACGAGTACGGGTTGGGTGAAAGCAGTCCCACATCTCTCGACTTTGAAAAGACACAAAGAGAACACCTTTCAACACCGGTCACGTTCTTTACCACCGATTGTCTCTGTTCATATAGCATCTGATTCCTTGCTCTTCAACAGTCTGTTGTACTTTTTAGGCAACATGCAGGCGATACTTGGACTGAAAAATCCTCTCCCTGCTGTTCCAGCTGAAAGAGATGACGACGACAAGCAAGGCCCCACAGTGCTTGGACCAGCCTCCCAACTGGCACACGCATTTGGACCTCGGACGTCTGCGAATCAGACAGCTCAGACCTCGGGCCAGAATACCAAGTCCTTGCTCCCTTTGACGCTGCAGTCTCCACCCTGGTTGGCTTTCGACCTTCCTTGCTGCATAGTCGATGGCGACACCAGGGAAAACAGTGTCAAGGAATTCTTGCATTTGGAGGTGGATGAAAGCAGCATCCAGCTGACACCAATACTGTAAAAGTAAACAACGTTTGCTTGTTGTTTTCACACACACACACACACACAACACACAAACACACAAACACACACACAACACACACACACACACACACACAACACACACACACACACAACATTCACAGACAAACACCACACAACACACACACACACACACACGCACACACACAACACACACACAAACACACACAAACACAGACAAACGCACACACACACACACACACAAACACACACACACACACACACACAACACACAAACACACACAAACACAGAAAAACGCACACACACACAAACACAACACACACACAACACACACACAACACACACACACACACACAGACACACAACACACATACACACACACACACACACACACACACAACACACACACACACACACAGAGGGTCATCAGAAAATACCCTCCGGGAATTCAGTTAGGTCCGAACGACACCCATT
>WBZZ01003256.1:60000-81181 GCA_019918135.1 Paulinella micropora
GTATGAGTATGAGTATGAGCATGAGTATGAGCATGAGTATGAGTATGAGTAAGAGTAAGAGTAAGAGTAAGTAAGAGTAAGAGTAAGAGTAAGCGTAAGAGTAAGAGTAAGAGTAAGAGTAAAGAGTAAAGTAGAGAGTAGAGTAGAGTAGAGGAGAGGAGAAGAGAGAAGAGTAGAGTAGAGTAGAGTAGAGTAGAGTAGAGGGGAGAGGAGAGGAGAGGAGAGAAGAGAAGTGAAGAGAAAGGACGAGAAGGGGAAAGGGAAGGGGAAGGAGAAGGAGACGATGAAAGAGAAGTATGAGTAAGAGTAGAGTGAGTTTTTGACAGACTTAGTTCTGACTTTACTCTCTTTACAATTACGCTTTCATTAAATAAAGTAGAATAAGTAGAGTTCGAAGAGGAGAGGAAGAGGAGAGGAAGGGAGAGGAGAGGAAGAGGAGAGGTGGGGTATGACGAGATTCTCTGAAAAAAATGTTATGGACCGGCCGGCCAGTGAAAAAAATGTGGTGTGCCTCCCTGCCAGATTTTTGTGGGTAACTTAGAACGGGTGCTACTTTAGTGGCAATGTGAAAACAAAAAGTTTGTACTGAAACGTACTAGTAAATTTCAAGAATAAATGTAACTTCACAGCTTCGACTTCAACTAGCTATACTAGTTCAAGTAGTTCAAGTGCTAGAAGTGTACATGTACTAGATGTATGCCTACTACTTGTACTAGACCTAGTATACGTAGTATTGCTAGTACTGTACTAGACGTACATGTACATGTAATCATTGATCATGAAGTTGACGTTGTCTAGGTTGTGAACTTGAGCTTGTGAATTAAGGATTATTCAATCGCGAATTCAAAGTTATTATACTAGTTATACTGGTAAGAGTTAGTACTAGTACTTGGACCTGCCAACGTACGGCTTCATTTACCCCCTTTGGAAGGTGAAATATCAATTATGTAATTCTTAGAAATGACCCAATCATGCTTTGTTAAAAATATGTCATATTTTCAGATGTAGCGAAAGATCACCACCACAATTTTCTGGTTGAGATTCATCAATGTTACCCTTCCGGTCCTGCAACTGAACCGTGCGCAATTGCAAATGACACACTAAAAAATTGTAGGCATAACCCCCCGGATAGCCGGTAAAAAATACCCTTTTTCTGGTGTCAGGTGCACCTAGTTTTTTCCCATTATTTTCAATATCGTTTGGCCGGATTTCACCTAATGCCATTTTAACCTTAGTCTGTTGCCGTTTTCTTTTCGGCTTCACTGAGCTAATATAACGAGACATCATTCTCTTTTGGGGATTTGTGTCTGGTTGTATTACCGACTTTTTATTGAGCTATCTTCGGGGATTGTAACATTGAAGTCACCAGCACAAGGCTGATTTCTTTTCTGGATTGTTTTTCAAAGTAATCTATCACTCAAACGCAGAGTTTAGGGAAGCTACCCCGCTAAGGGTAAAGAATAACCGAAGAAAAGATTTTTAATGACTTTGGGTCACACAAATTTATGATGTTATGACCTTTACATAATGGTAATACTCATTTGATTCTAGGCATTCCAGACTATGATTCGCGAATACTCTAGAAAGTGTCCTTGTCAGTAATAAAGGTATTAATAACTGTCCGGCCTATGAACCTGCCTATGACTAAGACTATCCAATTACCGGTAAATTGTCTAGGTGGAGTAACGGGTATTAGTAGTACATTACAACGCTCCCCCTTAGTCGCAAGTCATAGGCTATATTAGTGTGTAAATATAAAAAAAATAGTGTTGAGGATCAGTTATGGGTTACCCGAAGGTTAAATATCAACTCCCATTTACATCACATCCTCTATGTATGTATATATGTGGTCATGCAGTAACATGTATGAAGTATGTATGTGTTCAAAAATTTGCAAGCGCTTCCCGTAGAGGGTAGCAAAATCAAAAAAAAATTTAGATTTCCTATTCTAGGACAGAAAGAATGATAGAAAGAATTTAAATTGCTAAGTTAGCCAGGGAAAGCCTCGCGGCTGCCGGCCTCGCGTGGCAGTCGGCTACCCAGCCTCGGCTCGACGGCTCTTGACCCCTGCGCAAAACAAAGCTGCTGCAACAAGCAACAAACTGCACAAAACACTCAAAGCAAATATAGGTGAGTGGACACGCAAATCCCGAAATTACTTGAGCTTTACCGTAAATTTGTTAAGTAAATACTCGAATTGTTCTTTCGGTAAATATTTTGTCATTACATCACCTATCTGCTTCTTCGTACCTACTTTTACAAACTTAATCTCACCGTCTCTCTGTAGGTGGTGCATAAAGTGTAATTCTAAAGGTAAGTGTTTAGTTCTATTACTTGACATACCCCTCTCTGCCGCTAAGACTGTTTGAGAGTTATCCTCGAATAATTCTATCGGGCTCTTTTGGGCTATGTTTAGTTCTTGTGTGATGTGTTTTAGTGCAAGTCCCTCTCTAATGCACTCAGTTGCTGCAAATATTTCAGCATCATTGAAACTCAGGGCGATGCGACTCTGTCGCTTTGATAACCATGCAACTGGATCGCTGCCCCATAGGATCACGAATCCAGTGAGGGACTTCCCTGTTTTCTTACAAACTTTGTGAGCCGCGTCGGGCCACATGGAAAGTTTTGGATAGGTTTGCCCTTCTTGCTCTGACTTAGGCTCATGGTAAGCTAAACCTCGATAGAGTTAACTAAATAACGAAAGATTCTGCCTAACATCGCATAAGTTATTCCCTTATCGATAGTTTGCATGACACTTGCCGAATTTAGTGCTTGTTCTATATCGGGTCTTGTCATCTTTGCGAGAAAAAGAAAACGATTAACTAGACTAGGAATTGAAAATTTTCGCAAGCTAGCTGATTCCGACATCGGTTCCGTGAAATGTTCTTGCGCTGGAGTACTAACGGGTTTAGCAGAATCGTAGCCTACCTCTTTTAGTATCTGCTGCTGATATTTTCGCTGATGCAAAATTATTTTCCCGTTCGATTGCTCTATCTCTATTCCTTTGAATTCACTGGCAATACCGAGTCTTTTGAGCGGGAAATGTTTTTCTAATGCGGACGCAAAACGCTCATATGCTTGTTTGTTTGGTGCGGTGAACAAGTCATCAACATGAAATATCCCTACTATCGCCTCTCTCAAAGCTTTATCATTTTCTACAAACATACATAAGTCTGAATCTAGCAACCTAAAACCTAGCTCCTCTAACTTGGGTGCTAATATCTCATACCATCTTCTTCCTGCCTGTGGTGCACCATATAAAGCACCATCTATACGCCATATCATCCCCTCATGCCCTTCTCTATCTACACTCTCTGGCGCATATGCATAAACAGGGTCATTCATACGCGCATTTAGGTATGCCTTTTTAAAATCTATGCCGTAAAGTTTGTGTTTGTGCCAGGCAGCTAGTTTGGCGAGAAATAAAAGTGAATGGTGCGCGGCGCAAGGAACAAAGAGCTGATCTGGGTTATAGCTAACACCGGGTTCTAACATATCTCCCCGTAAAGCTAAACGAGACTTTATGAACTTTTTCCCGTTCTCATCTAACTTTACTTTGTGAACCCATGTCAATCTAACTATCTTACTAACTCCTGCCTTGCTTGCCTCCTTATGGGGTACCCATGTGTATGTGTTAAAGGATTGAAGAGCTTTTAGCTCTGTTTTCATACCCTCTAAAACATCTTTAGCTGTCACACCTTCCTCTATGACATCTTTGGGTACTCTGATATCTACATACAAATAAAAATCACGAATCTCATCTGCCACCATACGGTCATCGCATAAAAACATATTAGCGGGACTTTGTAACGGGTATTCGGGATCTTTCACGGAGTATTTGAGGATTTCCGAATTCAACATCCGTTCTTCTTCGTCCTCAAACTTAACTATGTGGGTGGGCTGAGGTCTGTCTCTTACTACGAGTCTATCTCTGGGGTCACTCACTCTGCTGACTACCCCTACTCGTACTATGCTCTCCCATCCCTCACCGTACTTTTTCTTCGCCCATCCATCTCCCCATGCACGCGCGGGCACTCTTACTACCTTACCTATTAGCTCTTGAGCCTCTCTCTTTTCTCTCTTGGGCTCATTGCTAGGGGTAAATCTCTCTACTGCCTTGCGCTTTTTACCGGGGATTATGTTACTCTCCGTTACTCTCTGACTCTGCTCCCACGTTAATCCCTTAGATGGTGGTGATTTTTCTTCGTATGCTCTTCTTTCATGTATTTTTAGTGGATCTGTTGGATCTTGTTCATTCGTATGCTCTTGTGGCTTGATCTTGTGCTCTGGGGGTAATTGTTGTGGATAATGTGGCTCTGGACTTGTGTGTAGGCGTGTATGTTTGTGATCCAATGTATTCTTCTCCACATGCTCATTTTCATGCTCATTCTCATTCGCATCGATATTAACATTCTCTGTCTCCCCCTCAACTTCATCAAAGTGTGTTGTTGGGTGGTCGTTGTTGACGTTGTGCGGTGACTTAGGTGATTGAGGTGGTGATTGGGGTGGTGATTGGGTTGGTGACGCTTGTGGATTGAGGTGGTGATTGGGGTGGTGATTGGGTTGGTGACGCTTGTGGAGATGTGTTTGGTTGCTCGCTCTCATTCTCATTCCCCCCCTCAGAGTCATCATTATCCCACGACACTAGTTTAGGAGGATGAGCTTGTTTACCGATTTTGTGAATATTAAATCTCACATCTCTCACTCCGGAAATTATTTTCTTACCATCCCATACGCGGTATAGTTCCCGAAATAGATCATATCCTACTAGCATCACCTTTTTCCCTCTGTACTCTCCCTTCCGCACTTTAGTCTTAGGTATATGTAACACACCCATACATCCTATTGGTTTTAAATGAAAGAGTGTTGGTTTTCTACCTAACAGCTGCTCATAAGGCGAAATTCCTTTGCGTTCCCTGTGAATTGCCGGTAGTATGTTGTGAATGGTTGTTGCTGCGTGTTCTAATTCTGCCCGGAATTGCGGCGGTAATTTAGCGTGATATCTCATTGCTCGTGCAGGCCCCGCCGTAATATCATTCACTTTTTCCGCAATAGGATTCCCGTCTTTATCGTTTGTCGCGGAGGTTTTCCAAATAAAGCGAATGTTTTTCCACCACTTTATGACTTCCTCCGGAATATGGAATTCTTGATCTGCGCGAATTTCCTTTACTTTGTTTCCTGTCTGTCTCTCATAAAAGGCTGCAGCTTGTTTTAAGCAATCTACAAACTCATTCTTATGGGCTAAATAAAAGTCAAGAATGAACAGTGAGTAGTCGTCGGTGACAAAAAATTTATACCGCTTACCACCTATTGATCTAGTTGCCCACGGTCCTGATGTGTCTATGTGTAGAATTATACCTGGCTTTTGGGCTCTTTCTATTGTATTAACTGCAAAACGTGGCAAACGTTTAGACTTTCCTATCATGCAAGATTCGCAAAATCTCACATCGCTCTCGTCACCAACTAACTTAATGTTCAAAATTTTTGCCAATAGGCGCATCTTTGTTAACCCATAATGCCCACAGGCATAGTGAAAAAGCTTGATTCCTATCTTTCTAGGTTTGTCTGACTTTCTGGGGTAAGCTTCATATAATACTATATCTACGTGTAATTCTTTCTCTCTCTTATTTACTTCATGCTTACTTGTCTCGTGTTTGTTCTCATTTCTGGGGCTTCCCTCCCCTTCTACCCCCTTGTTGCGAAAGGATCATATCTTTCGTTGACTTTCAATGGTTCATCATATTCGTCATCCCATCTATATATCATACTCTTAGTTAATCTTCCTCTTACTAATATGTCACTCTCGTTAATGTGGATGGGGTGTTTGAGTATTACTAACTGTCCGTTTTGGTGGATGACTGATCTGTTGTGTCTGTGGTCCATCTGTCCTGTAGAGACTATGCTAACTGGTAAGGTAGTGTCGAGTAACATCTTCTTTTCTACTGCTCTAGGCCTTCCTTTCCCATCTATCACAGTCAGCCTAGCTCTTCCTGACTTACTCAACTCCCTTTCTCCATTACCTGTCAGTAGTTCTACCGGGTCTATCTCATCGACATCCGTCAATCTGTCTTCTCTGCATGATATGTCTGTGCTTGCTCCACTATCCTGTACTGTCATGTCTCTCTTTTTCATCACTCTTTTTCTCACATGTATCAGTACATGCTCTGTCTCTCCTTCTGTCTCTGTCTCTGTTTCTAGTTCACCCTCAGAGACTCCTCTACCCTCACCTTGTCTCTCTTCTGTGAGTTGTGGAGGTGTAGTGATGGGACTCTGTCTGACTGCTCTCTCCAAGTACATTCCTTCTATTGCTCTTACTATGTCAGTCAAAAAGTCATCTCTCTCTAGCTCGCCACTCACGACACGCATCACTTCTCCATTCATTCCCCTCACGCACTCATTCATCAACGTTTTAGCTATTTCATTTATATCTTTGAAGGTTATGACGGGAGGGTTGATGGGTTGCGTGTTTGTTGTCTGTGTTGGTGGGAGTGCTGTGACTGGTCTAGAACTAGAGATTTGGAGTTGTTGTGAGGTGGGACCTATTTGGTTGCCAAACTTGTTGACAGAAGTGGGCCCAAGTCGTTGCTCTCCCTCATCCACTCCACTCTCTTCTCTCCCTTCTCTGCTCTGGCCGGTCCGCTGACTAGAAAATGGATTATGTTTGCGTGGTTGTTGCGGAATATTTTGCGAGACTTGTGGACTTGTGGAAATTTTGGTGTCACGTAAAGTTTCAAATTCCCCGAAAACGAGTCTTTGCGTAATTTTATGAGACTTTTCCAATGCCGCAGCTTTAAGACCTCGTTCGTCTGGGTAGTAAGGAGATTTGGGGGGACGCAACACGGGACTTACCGACAAATCCAACTCTGGATAATCTGGGTCTTGTGTGGCGTGATATCCGCAGTACCTCGCATAAGATAATCGTTTCGTGTGACTTGCGTATATTCCTTTTCCTTTTGATTTTTCAACGGAAACATTACACGGTTTTTTGCGTCTGTTTATTCCGGCACATTTTGTGTCAGGCGTGACTCCGTAAGAACTCTCAAGCCTCAAAGGAGTTTCGTTAGGGTTAGAGGTGACTGGGGAACATCGTGGGGTGGCGGATACTAACCGCTCTTCCTTGCCTTCTCCCCGTAGTGAGGAGGGACCTCGTAGGGTGGCCGATACTAACCGCACTTCCCGTCCTTCTCCACTCTCACTATGTCTATTCCCTACCCTAGGTGTAGTCTTTGTATCGTTTAAAAGGGCTTGGGGACTTGTAGATTTGTGATGAGGTGAGCTTGGTTGCTCGTCATCTCTTTCTCTTTCTTCCTCATCATCATCGTTCTTATCATAAGTGTGCCCCATATGGATTAAAGCAACGTTTGTATCAGAGTCACTTTGTTCGTCTTCGTTTTTGTCGTTGCCGGTTGTTATCAAAGTGAGTGCTTTCTTTTTCTTATGAAAGGGTTTCTTTTTGTTTTTGTAATTGTTCTTTTGTTCGTTCTTTTCTTGTTCCGTGCCTTTGTCTTCCGTTTGATTCCGTTTTAACTTTCCTTCTTTGCGGAACTTTTCCGAAATCACCGGACAATATCTCATGGTATGGCCTTTGGCATCACATCCGAAACACGTGACTTTGAGCGTCCAGTTTGGAGCTGTCTTTGGTCCCGGTTTATTGTCTCCCCTTTTCCCTTTATTATCCATCAGGAGATTGGTCTCTTGCCGCTGCTTGCCATCCCGAGATTTCTTGTTGTTGTCTTTGCGAATTTGAGTTTTTCTCTCACGGAATTTGTTACGTCTTTCTTTTTCTTCCCACATTAACCATCTTTCCTTATATGCTTCGCATAGTTCCGAGAAATTTGGTCTTAGTCTGGCCGGGAGATCATAGTGGTCCACCTGAAATTTATCCCCGAAAGCTGGATGGTAGCGCAATTTCTTAAATAGCTTTCTCTTTGCTTCCTCATCGGAAAATGGCGCCCCACGTAAACTTTCAAGCTGGATTTTCTTTGCGAGAAATTCATTTAGCCAGTCTACATATCTCTGACCTGCCCTTGGTCTCGTTCTCTCAAACTCTTCCTCTAACATGTACCTACCTGCTCCGGAAATGCCTCCCCATTGATCTCTTACTACTATCAACTCTTCAATGGGTCCTTTCGTCTTCTGTGTTCGCAGGAAATTAGATACATTGTCTTTGGAAAAAGCCACAGACAGACATAACTGCAAAGTTTTCATCCTTTCATAATATTTCTTCTCTTTGCGGATAGCTGTCTTTCTTCTTGTGTGTTGTTTCATACTTTGTCTTTTCTTTTTCCTTGCTTCTTTCTCTTTCCACTCTCTCTTTTGTTCTGCTGTCATTTTATCCCAACCTTCTGGCTGTTTGATATCTTCTTTCTTTGTCTGGGGTCTCTGTCTTCCTCTCTGAGAGGTGTCTGACTCTTCATCTTCCTCACTATCACTTATGGGCGTGTCGGGTTCTTCTAAGTCTTCTGCCGCCTTAGCCCTTGCTTCATCGTAAGGAAAATCCTTTTTGGCTTTAGCTGGGTCGGCTAATGCCACAGATACCATCTCTGCCACGTGGACAGATATCCCCTGCATGTGCTTCTGAAACTTGCTTGACCAAGGCCAAAAGCTTTGGTCGTTGCCCTCGAATATGGGCACTTGACTCAATACGTGCTTTGGCACGCTTGCCTCCTTGACAAGGCTCATAACCAAAGTAATCTATCACTCAAACGCAGAGTTTAGGGAAGCTACCCCGCTAAGGGTGAAGAATAACCGAAGAAAAGACTTTTAATGACTTTGGGTCACACAAATTTATGATGTTATGACCTTTACAGAATGGTAATACTCATTTGATTCTAGGCATTCCAGACTATGATTCGCGAATACTCTAGAAAGTGTCCTTGTCAGTAATAAAGATATTAATAACTGTCCGGCCTATGAACCTGCCTATGACTAAGACTATCCAAATTACCGGTAAATTGTCTAGGTGGAGTAACGGGTATTAGTAGTACATTACAACGTTTTTGGAACAGCAGAAAGAAAAATTGGACAGACCTATCTCTTCTGAGTAGGTGTTCCAAAAAACAAATACTCCAGCACATCCCCACACAGCTCTTTTTGCAAAACTAGACGTCTAGGCGTTTGTGAGTAGGTGTCTCAGTACCCTCTCCACAGCCTGTATCTGTGTCCTCACAAGGAGGCCAGACACCAGACCTCGTAGCTGTTCTTTTGTTCTCTCTTGAGACAGAGACAGAGTAGGTGAACAGACGTACATACAAACACTCACAGTTACAAACAAACTTGAAGGACACGAGCGTAGTACTCTACCTTTCAAGTCTGTGCACTTTGTTGCCTCTCAAACCACACACATCAGAGTATTTTTGCAAATCTCTGACTGTCTTTCGGCAATAGGTCTGAACAAGTGTCAGACGACAAGTCGACTTCTCAAGGAGTGCTTCTCTAGCCTCTTTGACATTATCTGTACATAGGTCCTCGTACCTCATAACAGATACAATAACAAAAAGAGAAAAAAGAAAAGAGGAGTGGAGAAGGAGATCAAATTTTCAGAGAAAGTCGTACAGATTACTTCTTTCTCACAAAAAAAAAAAAAAAAAAAAAAAAAAAAAAAAAAAAAACGTAAGACATAGAGGTGAGACGCTCTCTCTCTATACTGTCTTTTCGTTTTTTCTCTCTATTCGTTCCTCATAGACGAACAGAGCAATTACGGGGTAGAAACAACTCTGTCTCATCCGTATTCCTTCAGCGTCCATGTCTACTAGGTCTGAAGACTGGCAGGAAGGAGGGGGGGAGAGTGAGCGAACCCCAGGAAACGAAGAGGAGTTCGTTGACTCTCATGCAGAAGGAGGAGATCTGGCACCTTCCTTTGACACAGGAGGAGCAGAGAATCAATTTTTTACTGCGCCTTCCTTTGACACAGGAGGAGCAGAGGAAGTCGAGGAGGAGGAGAAGGGAGGAGAGGAAGCGAGGTTTGTGGCCGAATATGGCCAACTAAGTAAGAAGGAGTTTGAGGAGAAGAAAGGGAAGGATGAGGCCTATAAATGGCTATACATTCCCCAAGAAATGCGATGGGGACAACCCTTGAAGAAGGAGGACATCTGTTACCCTCTCCCAAGGCAAGCTCTGCCTCTGGCAGAATTCCTCAGAGACGACGGTGCACAGTTACAGGTGCAACATGTCTCATTTGGGGACAATATGTCTTTACTGGAGCTACTCGACCTCTCATGGACAGTGTTTGAGTGTGCTATACTCTTTGAGTACCAGACTGGAAAGACTGTGCTGCCATGGAACACAAGAGCACTGGCTAGGTTGCTCGATCCTGGTCAGGACATTGATTCAATAAAGAGAGTGGAAAAGGAGTTTAAGTTCAGGAATCCAAAAGGACAGATCAATGTCATGGATGTGTCTCTGAAACTTATGGAGGCCAAGTTAGTGGACCTGGGTAAACTCCAACACACCCAGTTTGGCAGGGACCTTCACCCGGCCCTGAGGGAAATAGAAGGCGAAGCTGGAGGGGTGACGAGGATGAAGAAGCTGCATGCGGCCTTGGTGAAGGATGACGCATGGAAGAGGTGGGTCTTCACGAAGGATCATACGATCTTGGAGGGGACGGCCGCACCACCCCCCACCAATAAAGCGGGAGAGAAGGAGTTGGCGGAGAAGGCCTTGTTCCTTCGGAAGGCAGCTGAGATCCTGTCTTTTTTTCATCATGCCCAAGAGCTGTATATCAAAGAGCTAGCGGCTGAGAAAGAAAAGAAGGAGATGGAGGCAAAGATTGCATTAGCCAAGGCGGCGGGAACAAAGGGACCGAAATATTCCTCTGGATCTTATATGACTCCCTCGGGCCGCTCCGCCCCGTCAGCCCACACAGCCCCTTCGGCCCCTGCGACTAGCTCAGCGCCTACCACTGTTATTGTCAACAGTAATGACAAAAAGGACAGACAGGCTATCATACAGGCCTTCCAAAAATATACAAAGTCCGATGCCACTGCTCTGACGCTGTATGCAGAGACAGCGAGTCAGAAGGACGCGGATGCGAACCTTCGAGACAAGCTCAGAAGAATTGATGCTTGTATGAAGCAGCATCCAACGGACGAAACACAGGAGTATGAGGCGTTGTACACCTTGTTGGACCCATCAATCATCACACAAGGGTTTGATGTTGGGGAGTACAAGGCGATGAGAGCGGTAGAGGTGGCGGCTAGGAGAGCAGCCTCAGACCTGCAATGCACGGTGCCAGTTGCCGTCCTCTTGCAATACTTTAAAACTCATGGGTATCAGCACCTGTGCACTGGTACTTTGATTGGGTTTGAGATTTTTCAAGAGGTGAACGAAGGGCTGGGCTTGGCACGAGGTTGGCAGCGATCCTCACTGAGGTCAGCGCCAAGTACGGACTCTTTTATAGCCGGAAGTCTATCATTTTGTACTTCCTGAGTGCTTTGTGTACACGACACCCGAGCAAGCTCGCAAGGATCATACAGTCCTGTCCGACCTTCACGGCGGTGAAGACGGCGGATTTTTTAGAAACGAATATATACGAGAGGACTGTAGCGGCTACTCCGCCGGGCGACCTGTTCAAGGAGGTGCTCGACGCGTGTTCCGAATTGGACACGGCCACCGAGTCATTCTCCAGTGCCGCGACACAGGGGGCTGGAGGTGCTCAAGCAGCACATGCAACTCGAACGGCAGGTCTCAAGAGGGGGAGAGATGAGCCGACGCCGTGCTACCGCTATTTTTCATACATGGCGTGTAAGCATGAGGCACAGAAAGGAGTAGGCAATTGCCTCTTCAGCCACGACTCTCTTGATGATAGGCAGCGAAATCTTTTCCTTAGAGAGCTCGAAGGCATGAAAAAGACCATGTACGCCATTTACAAGAAGGAGTTGGAGGAGGGGAGGTGGAATGCGAATATGGTCTCGGATGCGGAGTTCCGGGAGGCCATCATTTACTTCCTTGACATAATGAAGAGAAGGGAGAAGAGAGAGACATCGGGCCGATCAAAGGCGCCGACTAGAGGAGGAGTAGAGACGAGAGGATCGTCACGAGGGTCCCGAGGGACACCAAGAGGGGCGGCACCACGAGGACGAGGCTTTCGTGGAAGGGGAGGACGGACCCCAGCGCGCCCTCCCAGAGGACACGGATACTGGAATTATAGCACCAGTTCCAGCTCCCCCCAGCAAGCTTATACCGCTACGGAGGGGGGACGTCGAGACGAAGACACCGGCTCAGGTGAGCGTGTTGTCGTCGTAGACTGACGGGAGGAGAAGAGAGAGGAAAAGAAGAGAGAGAAGGAGATAAAAACTGTTCTTTTTAATCCGACAGTCACAGTTATGCCTACTGTTGCTGAACAGGATACGAACGGTTCCGTTCCTCCTAGACGTGAAGGTGAAGGCACACAGCCTCACAAGCCTCAGGGTAAGCACTTGCTAGTTCATCCTTCGAGAGCTAATATGATAAATGATGCGAATAGGAAGGCGAAGAAGGCGATGGAGGAGAGGAAGCCGAAACCAAAGGCTAGGTCTCCTCCTACGAAGAAGCAGCGGACCGTACCCCCGCCAAAGGACTCAATAGTCTCTGCTATAGACACGAGTACACTCGGTGTACCAGACTCTGTCCAAAAGACACTCGAGATACCGGAAGCCCCGGAGACTCAAGAAGTTAAGTTGGCGGAAAAGGGGGGAGAACGAGAAGAGGACAAGGAACTTGAGCTTAGACTCAAAACCCTAGAACGAAAAATTCATGTGCTAGCGGCTAGTTTACATAGACCAGACGCGCTATGCTACACTGACCTCTTTTGTGAAACTTTACAAACCACATTAAAAGTTGGTAATGATACGATGGCGAATATTAATATTGTCGGCCAGAAGTTTTTGAATAGTCACCGGACATGGGTGGACAAAAACATTAGAAAAACAAAGGGGACCCTAAAAGGGGTAGGCAGCCGTACGGAAATTACGGGCATCGTCACATTAATTTTCAAATTGAAATCCGGCCGAGTATATCGTGCGGACCTCTATTTTGTCCCCGATTACCACGGTTCAATCCTGCTGTCGTATGACCAATTGGCTACGATGGGGGCTGTGATCGATTGCGCCGCACGGCGGGTGATTTATGGAGTGAAGAATGGAGAGGAGGAGGATATTAATCCGATGACTGCTACTGACTCATACGAGGCTTTTGAGCTGAGTCTAGCAACGGAGAGGAAAAAGTTGGCCTTCGTACATGAGGCAACTGAAGCCTATGTACACCCCTATGTCACAGTGCCGGAGGAACTGACCTGGACCGACAATTGGGAGACGGAGATGCAGGCGTATACGGTCACGATTCCCGCATGGGACAGAAAGTCTATTGATGACTTAGTCGTAGCGCGTAATGAGGAGATAATATGTGTTGCGAAACAGTGCCCGTCGTTGGCCAGATTCGCACAAGGTGGCGGGGCAGATGTCCATATTACTAATGGCTACTGTTACCATGCGAAGGTGTCAGATGAGAAGAGAGAGGCGTTTGTGCCAAGGAGGAAGGCGTTGTAATGTACTACTAATACCCGTTACTCCACCTAGACAATTTACCGGTAATTTGGATAGTCTTAGTCATAGGCAGGTTCATAGGCCGGACAGTTATTAATACCTTTATTACTGACAAGGACACTTTCTAGAGTATTCGCGAATCATAGTCTGGAATGCCTAGAATCAAATGAGTATTGCCATTCTGTAAAGGTCATAACATCATAAATTTGTGTGACCCAAAGTCATTAAAAGTCTTTTCTTCGGTTATTAGGCTATACCCTTAGCGGGGTAGCTTCCCTAAACTCTGCGTTTGAGTGATAGATTACTTTGGTTATGAGCCTTGTCAAGGAGGCAAGCGTGCCAAAGCACGTATTGAGTCAAGTGCCCATATTCGAGGGCAACGACCAAAGCTTTTGGCCTTGGTCAAGCAAGTTTCAGAAGCACATGCAGGGGATATCTGTCCACGTGGCAGAGATGGTATCTGTGGCATTAGCCGACCCAGCTAAAGCCAAAAGGGATTTTCCTTACGACGAAGCAAGGGCTAAGGCGGCAGAAGACTTAGAAGAGCCCGACACGCCCATAAGTGATAGTGAGGAAGATGAAGAGTCAGACACCTCTCAGAGAGGAAGACAGAGACCCCAGACAAAGAAAGAAGATATCAAACAGCCAGAAGGTTGGGATAAAATGACAGCAGAACAAAAGAGAGAGTGGAAAGAGAAAGAAGCAAGGAAAAAGAAAAGACAAAGTATGAAACAACACACAAGAAGAAAGACAGCTATCCGCAAAGAGAAGAAATATTATGAAAGGATGAAAACTTTGCAGTTATGTCTGTCTGTGGCTTTTTCCAAAGACAATGTATCTAATTTCCTGCGAACACAGAAGACGAAAGGACCCATTGAAGAGTTGATAGTAGTAAGAGATCAATGGGGAGGCATTTCCGGAGCAGGTAGGTACATGTTAGAGGAAGAGTTTGAGAGAACGAGACCAAGGGCAGGTCAGAGATATGTAGACTGGCTAAATGAATTTCTCGCAAAGAAAATCCAGCTTGAAAGTTTACGTGGGGCGCCATTTTCCGATGAGGAAGCAAAGAGAAAGCTATTTAAGAAATTGCGCTACCATCCAGCTTTCGGGGATAAATTTCAGGTGGACCACTATGATCTCCCGGCCAGACTAAGACCAAATTTCTCGGAACTATGCGAAGCATATAAGGAAAGATGGTTAATGTGGGAAGAAAAAGAAAGACGTAACAATTTCCGTGAAAGAAAAGCTCAAATTCGCAAAGACAACAACAAGAAATCTCGGGATGGCAAGCAGCGGCAAGAGACCAATCTCCTGATGGATAATAAAGGGAAAAGGGGAGACAATAAACCGGGACCAAAGACAGCTCCAAACTGGACGCTCAAAGTCACGTGTTTCGGATGTGATGCCAAAGGCCATACCATGAGATATTGTCCGGTGATTTCGGAAAAGTTCCGCAAAGAAGGAAAGTTAAAACGGAATCAAACGGAAGACAAAGGCACGGAACAAGAAAAGAACGAACAAAAGAACAATTACAAAAACAAAAAGAAACCCTTTCATAAGAAAAAGAAAGCACTCACTTTGATAACAACCGGCAACGACAAAAACGAAGACGAACAAAGTGACTCTGATACAAACGTTGCTTTAATCCATATGGGGAACACTTATGATAAGAGCGATGATGATGAGGAAGAAAGAGAAAGAGATGACGAGCAACCAAGCTCACCTCATCACAAATCTACAAGTCCCCAAGCCCTTTTAAACGATACAAAGACTACACCTAGGGTAGGTAATAGACATAGTGAGAGTGGAGAAGGACGGGAAGTGCGGTTAGTATCGGCCACCCTACGAGGTCCCTCCTCACTACGGGGAGAAGGCAAGGAAGAGCGGTTAGTATCCGCCACCCCACGAGGTTCCCCAGTCACCCCTAACCCTAACGAAACTCCTTTGAGGCTTGAGAGTTCTTACGGAGTCACGCCTGACACAAAATGTGCCGGAATAAACAGACGCAAAAAACCGTGTAATGTTTCCGTTGAAAAATCAAAAGGAAAAGGAATATACGCAAATCACGCGAAACGATTATCTTATGCGAGGTACTGCGGATATCACGCCACACAAGACCCAGATTATCCAGAGTTGGATTTGTCGGTAAGTCCCGTGTTGCGTCCCCCCAAATCTCCTTACTACCCAGACGAACGAGGTCTTAAAGCTGCGGCATTGGAAAAGTCTCATAAAATTACGCAAAGACTCGTTTTCGGGGAATTTGAAACTTTACGTGACACCAAAATTTCCACAAGTCCACAAGTCTCGCAAAATATTCCGCAACAACCACGCAAACATAATCCATTTTCTAGTCAGCGGACCGGCCAGAGCAGAGAAGGGAGAGAAGAGAGTGGAGTGGATGAGGGAGAGCAACGACTTGGGCCCACTTCTGTCAACAAGTTTGGCAACCAAATAGGTCCCACCTCACAACAACTCCAAATCTCTAGTTCTAGACCAGTCACAGCACTCCCACCAACACAGACAACAAACACGCAACCCATCAACCCTCCCGTCATAACCTTCAAAGATATAAATGAAATAGCTAAAACGTTGATGAATGAGTGCGTGAGGGGAATGAATGGAGAAGTGATGCGTGTCGTGAGTGGCGAGCTAGAGAGAGATGACTTTTTGACTGACATAGTAAGAGCAATAGAAGGAATGTACTTGGAGAGAGCAGTCAGACAGAGTCCCATCACTACACCTCCACAACTCACAGAAGAGAGACAAGGTGAGGGTAGAGGAGTCTCTGAGGGTGAACTAGAAACAGAGACAGAGACAGAAGGAGAGACAGAGCATGTACTGATACATGTGAGAAAAAGAGTGATGAAAAAGAGAGACATGACAGTACAGGATAGTGGAGCAAGCACAGACATATCATGCAGAGAAGACAGATTGACGGATGTCGATGATATAGACCCGGTAGAACTACTGACAGGTAATGGAGAAAGGGAGTTGAGTAAGTCAGGAAGAGCTAGGCTGACTGTGATAGATGGGAAAGGAAGGCCTAGAGCAGTAGAAAAGAAGATGTTACTCGACACTACCTTACCAGTTAGCATAGTCTCTACAGGACAGATGGACCACAGACACAACAGATCAGTCATCCACCAAAACGGACAGTTAGTAATACTCAAACACCCCATCCACATTAACGAGAGTGACATATTAGTAAGAGGAAGATTAACTAAGAGTATGATATATAGATGGGATGACGAATATGATGAACCATTGAAAGTCAACGAAAGATATGATCCTTTCGCAACAAGGGGGTAGAAGGGGAGGGAAGCCCCAGAAATGAGAACAAACACGAGACAAGTAAGCATGAAGTAAATAAGAGAGAGAAAGAACTACACGTAGATATAGTATTATATGAAGCTTACCCCAGAAAGTCAGACAAACCTAGAAAGATAGGAATCAAGCTTTTTCACTATGCCTGTGGGCATTATGGGTTAACAAAGATGCGCCTATTGGCAAAAATTTTGAACATTAAGTTAGTTGGTGACGAGAGCGATGTGAGATTTTGCGAATCTTGCATGATAGGAAAGTCTAAACGTTTGCCACGTTTTGCAGTTAATACAATAGAAAGAGCCCAAAAGCCAGGTATAATTCTACACATAGACACATCAGGACCGTGGGCAACTAGATCAATAGGTGGTAAACGGTATAAATTTTCGGTCACCGACGACTACTCACTGTTCATTCTTGACTTTTATTTAGCCCATAAGAATGAGTTTGTAGATTGCTTAAAACAAGCTGTAGCCTTTTATGAGAGACAGACAGGAAACAAAGTAAAGGAAATTCGCGCAGATCAAGAATTCCATATTCCAGAGGAAGTCATTAAGTGGTGGAAAAACATTCGCTTTATTTGGAAAACCTCCGCGACAAACGATAAAGACGGGAATCCTATTGCGGAAAAAGTGAATGATATTACGGCGGGGCCTGCACGAGCAATGAGATATCACGCTAAATTACCGCCGCAATTCTGGGCAGAATTAGAACACGCAGCAACAACCATTCACAACATACTACCGGCAATTCACAGGGAACGCAAAGGAATTTCGCCTTATGAGCAGCTGTTAGGTAGAAAACCAACACTCTTTCATTTAAAACCAATAGGATGTATGGGTGTGTTACATATACCTAAGACTAAAGTGCGGAAGGGAGAGTACAGAGGGAAAAAGGTGATGCTAGTAGGATATGATCTATTTCGGGAACTATACCGCGTATGGGATGGTAAGAAAATAATTTCCGGAGTGAGAGATGTGAGATTTAATATTCACAAAATCGGTAAACAAGCTCATCCTCCTAAACTAGTGTCGTGGGATAATGATGACTCTGAGGGGGGGAATGAGAATGAGAGCGAGCAACCAAACACATCTCCACAAGCGTCACCAACCCAATCACCACCCCAATCACCACCTCAATCCACAAGCGTCACCAACCCAATCACCACCCCAATCACCACCTCAATCACCTAAGTCACCGCACAACGTCAACAACGACCACCCAACAACACACTTTGATGAAGTTGAGGAGGAGACAGAGAATGTTAATATCGATGCGAATGAGAATGAGCATGAAAATGAGCATGTGGAGAAGAATACATTGGATCACAAACATACACGCCTACACACAAGTCCAGAGCCACATTATCCATAACAATTACCCCCAGAGCACAAGATCAAGCCACAAGAGCATACGAATGAACAAGATCCAACAGATCCACTAAAAATACATGAAAGAAGAGCATACGAAGAAAAATCACCACCATCTAAGGGATTAACGTGGGAGCAGAGTCAGAGAGTAACGGAGAGTAACATAATCCCCGGTAAAAGGCAGCGCAAGGCAGTAGAGAGATTTACCCCTAGCAATGAGCCCAAGAGAGAAAAGAGAGAGGCTCAAGAGCTAATAGGTAAGGTAGTAAGAGTGCCCGCGCGTGCATGGGGAGATGGATGGGCGAAGAAAAAGTACGGTGAGGGATGGGAGAGCATAGTACGAGTAGGGGTAGTCAGCAGAGTGAGTGACCCCAGAGATAGACTCGTAGTAAGAGACAGACCTCAGCCCACCCACATAGTTAAGTTTGAGGACGAAGAAGAACGGATGTTGAATTCGGAAATCCTCAAATACTCCGTGAAAGATCCCGAATACCCGTTACAAAGTCCCGCTAATATGTTTTTATGCGATGAACGTATGGTGGCAGATGAGATTCGTGATTTTTATTTGTATGTAGATATCAGAGTACCCAAAGATGTCATAGAGGAAGGTGTGACAGCTAAAGATGTTTTAGAGGGTATGAAAACAGAGCTAAAAGCTCTTCAATCCTTTAACACATACACATGGGTACCCCATAAGGAGGCAAGCAAGGCAGGAGTTAGTAAGATAGTTAGATTGACATGGGTTCACAAAGTAAAGTTAGATGAGAACGGGAAAAAGTTCATAAAGTCTCGTTTAGCTTTACGGGGAGATATGTCAGAACCCGGTGTTAGCTATAACCCAGATCAGCTCTTTGTTCCTTGCGCCGCGCACCATTCACTTTTATTTCTCGCCAAACTAGCTGCCTGGAACAAACACAAACTATACGGCATAGATTTTAAAAAGGCATACCTAAATGCTCGTATGAATGACCCTGTTTATGCATATGCGCCAGAGAGTGTAGATAGAGAAGGGCATGAGGGGATGATATGGCGTATAGATGGTGCTTTATATGGTGCACCACAGGCAGGAAGAAGATGGTATGAGATATTAGCACCCAAGTTAGAGGAGCTAGGTTTTAGGTTGCTAGATTCAGACTTATGTATGTTTGTAGAAAATGATAAAGCTTTGAGAGAGGCGATAGTAGGGATATTTCATGTTGATGACTTGTTGTTCACCGCACCAAACAAACAAGCATATGAGCGTTTTGCGTCCGCATTAGAAAAACATTTCCCGCTCAAAAGACTCGGTATTGCCCGTGAATTCAAAGGAATAGAGATAGAGCAATCGAACGGGAAAATAATTTTGCATCAGCGAAAATATCAGCAGCAGATACTAAAAGAGGTAGGCTACGATTCTGCTAATCCCGTTAGTACTCCAGCGCAAGAACATTTCACGGAACCGATGTCGGAATCAGCTAGCTTGCGAAAATTTTCAATTCCTAGTTTAGTTGGTCGTTTGCAAAGATGACAAGACCCGCTATTTCTCGCAAAGATGACAAGACCCGATATAGAACAAGCACTAAATTCGGCAAGTGTCATGCAAACTATCGATAAGGGAATAACTTATGCGATGTTAGGCAGAATCTTTCGTTATTTAGTTAACTCTTATCGAGGTTTAGCTTACCATGAGCCTAAGTCAGAGCAGGAAGGGCAAACCTATCCAAAACTTTCCATGTGGCCCGACGCGGCTCACAAAGTTTGTAAGAAAACAGGGAAGTCCCGCACTGGATTCGTGATCCTATGGGGCAGCGATCCAGTTGCATGGTTATCAAAGCGACAGAGTCGCATCGCCCTGAGTTCCAATGATGCTGAAATATTTGCAGCAACTGAGTGCATTAGAGAGGGACTTGCACTAAAACACATTGCACAAGAACTAAACATAGCCCAAAAGAGCCCGATAGAATTATTCGAGGATAACTCTCAAACAGTCTTAGCGGCAGAGAGGGGTATGTCAAGTAATAGAACTAAACACTTACCTTTAGAATTACACTTTATGCACCACCTACAGAGAGACGGTGAGATTAAGTTTGTAAAAGTAGGTACGAAGAAGCAGATAGGTGATGTAATGACAAAATATTTACCGAAAGAACAATTCGAGTATTTACTTAACAAATTTACGGTAAAGCTCAAGTAATTTCGGGATTTGCGTGTCCACTCACCTATATTTGCTTTGAGTGTTTTGTGCAGTTTGTTGCTTGTTGCAGCAGCTTTGTTTTGCGCAGGGGTCAAGAGCCGTCGAGCCGAGGCTGGGTAGCCGACTGCCACGCGAGGCCGGCAGCCGCGAGGCTTTCCCTGGCTAACTTAGCAATTTAAATTCTTTCTATCATTCTTTCTGTCCTAGAATAGGAAATCTAAATTTTTTTTTGATTTTGCTACCCTCTACGGGAAGCGCTTGCAAATTTTTGAACACATACATACTTCATACATGTTACTGCATGACCACATATATACATACATAGAGGATGTGATGTAAATGGGAGTTGATATTTAACCTTCGGGTAACCCATAACTGATCCTCAACACTATTTTTTTTATATTTACACACTAATATAGCCTATGACTTGCGACTAAGGGGGAGCGTTGTAATGTACTACTAATACCCGTTACTCCACCTAGACAATTTACCGGTAATTTGGATAGTCTTAGTCATAGGCAGGTTCATAGGCCGGACAGTTATTAATACCTTTATTACTGACAAGGACACTTTCTAGAGTATTCGCGAATCATAGTCTGGAATGCCTAGAATCAAATGAGTATTGCCATTCTGTAAAGGTCATAACATCATAAATTTGTGTGACCCAAAGTCATTAAAAGTCTTTTCTTCGGTTATCAGGCTATACCCTTAGCGGGGTAGCTTCCCTAAACTCTGCGTTTGAGTGATAGATTACTTCGGAAGGGCGTATCCCCGATACTCCAGCGGATGACATTAAA
>WBZZ01003257.1:0-5000 GCA_019918135.1 Paulinella micropora
TAAATTTGGTCTTCAATCCACTTCAATGAAGCGTAAATGCTCGCCGTCCCACCGCTTGTATTTTGTGCGGATATAGTAAATGTCTTACCTGACCCTATCTTGATATTATATTGGGACAAATCAATGTATATGGATGAGCCAGCAGACAATACATAAGTAAATATCACGCTTCCACCCGTTCTTGTTGTCCCCGCCGTATCTACTTCGGCCAATGATGTGGCGGTGTCGTAATTAGAGTAAGAAGGTGTTCCTCCCAATGTGGTGTTAAGAATAATTCTCGCGATACATGTTTTAGTATCTGAATTGCTAATACATAAATTCTCAAAGTAGATTATGTTATAGTTTGTTTTGCTGTTAAATGTGGCGCGGTTTCTAATGGTAAATATGGCATTCTCAGTTGATCCTATACTCTTGACATTGTCATACGAATTAGTAATAGCAATAGTGCGGTCAATGTTTCCCTCAACTGCCAAAAACATACTCGCCGTTTTCATTACAACGGATTGAAGGCTTGACGAATACGCCTTCGCGTAAATAGCAAACGCTGCCTGATCCAATGATGGAGTAGTAGCAGTCCTTGCGTATTTAATAGCATGAATTACCTCCATTCGTCCAGTGCGCGGGTTTTCAATTTTGAATGTAATTTGACCGCTGCCCAGATACTGAACAACTATTTCAAACACATTCAATTTGGTAAAATCAATCGCGGGGAAGTTTCCAGTATTATTACATTTATCAACATTCCACGCATATTGACTAACCACATTTTCTACACTTCCCGCCGTTCTCACAACTGACATTCCCAAACTTGATTGTCTAAAACATAAATTGTCTGCTGGTGTGCCTATGCCAATATCGCAATTGAAACTATCTGCGGCGATAGATGATGGGAACAATGCGGAGAATCTAGCAACTAAGCCCATACCACTTCTATATTTTGCTCTCTCAATAGTCGTAATCTGCGCGGTTGAATTACCAGAGGCCGATGTCGTTAAAACCGCCATTGAATTAGCAGACGATACCACCCCGCCGTTTGTTTCTGTTTTGTCAAAGAAACGCGTATTAATACCATATGTAAATACATTTTGTAATACTGGCGATAGAGTTGCCGTTCGCAATTCTCCGAAGGCCGTTGTAGGTAATGCGTCTCTTATAGCATCCGTTGATAATGAAGAAGAAGATGACGATGTAGTTGATGTCGATGTCGTATTCGTGCTTTGACCAAACAAATTCATTTTATACATGTAAGTCTATTTTTTTTTCAAAAATAGACTTTGTCTATTAACTTTTCTAGTAAATAATATAAACCATGTCATTGATAATAATACGCGAATTGCCGAGTGATATAGTTGGACATATAAGGACATTTGTTTATTCAGAGACATCCAAGATTGATTATAAAAAAGAATTTTGTAATATATGTGGTTTGTCTCGCACATTCCAGTCGCATCCTCCTATCGTAGCAGTTGATATTGATAATGTAGATGGTGTTCAGTTTTTCACGATTTGTTCCATTAATTGCTATAGAAGAGAGTCCAACATCAGAGCAAGATATCGCGAACCGCCTTTAATCGTTGTTAAGTATTAGCCTTCTTTTTAATTCTCGTGCTTCTTCTTAATGGTGCTTTTGTTTCCTCTTCTTTTTTTGCTTCGCTCTTCGTCGCTTTACTCTCTTCGCTGTCGCTCTTCGTCGCTTCGCCCCTCTTCTCTTTAATAAACGTATTGACAATAACGGCTCCAATCCCGCTTAACTTTCTCAGTTTAGTATTTGTAATATTCGGGTTATCATTGTAAATCTGCTCAAGCAATTTATACTTATCCTCTCTACTAGCGCTTTTACCTAATGGTATATAACTACATTCTTCCGCGTTGTTATCTCCAACATGTTGGAGATTGCTTTTAATTTCATTAGTATTATTTAAATTCAAATATAAATCTATTTTGCGTCTCAACTCCTCTAATTCTGTTTTAATTCCTTCTGCCTTAATTTCTTCAGGGTCGGCCACATTAACCCAACTATAACTAAAACTGGTGAGCATATCGCCGTGTCCCAATACATTGCTTACCCACGTATTAAAATTCTCTAATTTCGGATTGGCAAAATTACTATACGACAAACTAGCATATAGTTTTCGCAACATACTGCTCTTCTGCGTGTAGTCTGATAGCCATGGGAAGATTTTAATAATTCTTTTGTTTAGTTCATTATTCTTTTGCTTATCAAGCACACCTTCGCTGTTAATAATAACTGCTTTTTTCTTTTTGAAATGATTTCTTATTGAATTTACTTGTTCTATTACAAACTGGGGAGTAAAAAGGACGACAGGCCTCTCAGTCCTATTCTTTTTTTGTCCTTCTCTCTTTTTCGCTAGGTTATTCACTCGCAACCAACTCGGTTTATCTGGTATTAATTCATACGTGTTTTTGTCAAATATTTCTACAGGCCTTGCTCCAATTGCTATCATCAAAGCAAGTAGTTTAAGATAAGGGTCATTACTTAATATCATATCGTTCATTTTAGCCATTACATCACGGACATCAATCTGTATTTTTTGTTCCTTTTTGGCTTTGACGTCTTTCTTATACCCCTCAACGATATCAATCCGCTCGTCTTCATTTAGATTAAAATACTTATCCAGTTTGCTCATTTCATATACTTTTTCACTTTGGTTGGGCTCTATTGCTTTTTTTCTCACCTCAGAAAGTCTTTGCCTTCTACTATTCAAATTTGGATACACGATAGCATATTTTGGATATATTACTTTTAGTGCTTCAAGCACTTCTTCATCGCTAGTAGTCGTGCTAAATAAAGATATAATAGCATTATGAAAGGCTATACTTGGTTTTAATTCGCTATCGTAGAAGTTGGACACGACCTCATAAATTTTACTTTCAGTAGTAGCAACTCTTAACTGCCTAACAAACTTCTTGTCATCTTCGCTCCACATCGGCTGGTATATATTAGACAATTCTATTTTTTTCTAAGTCAAAATATTCACTAGCACATTCTCTAGAGCAAAAACAATAGTAATTAAAATACCACTCCATATTCTCAGCGTGAATTATTGGACTTTCTACAAATGATAAAGTAAGCCCGCAGTTGTCGCATAATTCGTAATCGTCTGTTAGTAAATCGCTATTAAACAAAAAGGCTTTTATGTATTCTTGTAAATCATACGGCAATCTCGCTATAATATCCGACATTGTCGTGGTCTGATATATTACATTACATACCTTTAAACTTCAAATTAACTCCCCTCCGTTAATTCCCGCTCTCCCAACGCTTCCTTCATTGTTTGCCCCGCGGTTTAGTCTGGTGGCGTTAATCGCCTTCAACTGCTTCTTTTTGCCCCGTCCTTAAAGTCTTTTTTTTTTAAAAGTCCCCTATAATTTTAAGGACACCCTAGAAGCGGTATTTTATCGTAATTCTAACTCTGCCCATATTACCACACGCCCTATCCTTACTTCCATTATTTTTATTAACATTGTTATTATAAAAATAGGGTATATAAATAAGGATTTAACCTCATTTGACTGAGTTTAACTATGTCCTTGGGGACGTCCCCTGTTTTAGTCCCCTGTTTTTGGGAAAGTTGGCCGACCCCCCCCCTTTATTGTCCATAATACCATTTGGCCGAGGGGGGTAATGTTGAAACTGAAAACAGGGGATTTCATCCCCCGATAGTTTAAATGAAGACGTTTTAACGAAATAAGACCCCTACACCTATTGTTTAAGTCCTTATGAGTTGGCGGATCCTTATTTCCATAAGTACCCTTGATTTACAAAAACAGCAAAATACGCCCTCCTATTCATCGCGGGTAATAAACCGATTGAAAACTTAGCCTCCAAAACATGGAAAAAATTGATTTTTTTTTGACATTTTCAAAACGTTTTCACGTTTTTGAGAAAAAAATAAATCAATAAAATGAACCATCTCAAAAAATGAACAAAAACAAGGACTTAATGAAAAAAATAAGGACACCTAGCAAGCATTATTTCACTATAAGTCGTCTTACTCTTCACCTTTCTACACGTCCTTGTTTTAATAACATATTACATTAAGATAACCACCCGCCATTGATACGAAGGCCTATTTTGCCATAATACCGCTTCTAACCCGTCCTTGTTTTTTTAAGGACACACTGGAAGCAAAAAAAAACAATATCGTTATGGCTGAGCCGATGCCACCAATTTTGGTAAAAAAATTCTATTTCAGTGAATATCACCATGCGACACCGCAACACGGCGGTGTCGCAGTGTCGCAGTGTCGCAGTGTCGCAAAAAATATTTTTTGTATGTTTTCATGTGTATCTACCCCTACCCCCCCCCCCCCCCCCCCCCCCCCCCCCGCCACTCACTTTGTGAGTTTTACCCCCCTTTCCTCCCCAAACGGGGTGTGATCATTTATGTTGGATAGACAGGTCTATGTTGTATATTATAAAACAAGCATTACAAACATAAAAACACAACATAGGACACAACAAAAACAGACATTCAAACATATCAAAAACATACCTTTGTTTTACAAAAAACGACAAACTGAGCACACTAAGAGAGATTTAGACAAAATAACGACAAAAACCATATATACAAAGTAATATATACAATTTTATGGAATAAAATAGTGTTTTTGTCATTATTTTGTCTAAATCTCTCTTAGTGTGCTCAGTTTGTCGTTTTTTGTAAAACAAAGGTATGTTTTTGATATGTTTGAATGTCTGTTTTTGTTGTGTCCTATGTTGTGTTTTTATGTTTGTAATGCTTGTTTTATAATATACAACATAGACCTGTCTATCCAACATAAATGATCTATATATATATATATATATATTTATATATATATATATATATATATATATATATATATATATATATATATATAATATATATATATATATATATATATATATATATATATATATATATATATATATATATTTCGTCTTGTCAAGATGGGTCTGTTTTTATTAATTACAAAAATAATATTTTATTCCTCCGC
>WBZZ01003257.1:12500-22500 GCA_019918135.1 Paulinella micropora
AGATGGAAAAGGGTCTCTTCATAAGGTAACCATCGTGTATACGAGGCGCCTCCTGTACCATGCCAGCATGCTCGTGCATTCAGGTCTGGAAGAGAAGCCGGCAATTCTGTTGATTTGGAGTAAATCGTGGTATTTGACTCGCTCCGACTGCCACCCGGCTTCTAAGTTATGATGCCTTGCCTCGAAATGTGACCTTTTCGGTGGTTCTTTACAGTTGTGGCAGCTTTATTTCCGACTGATGTTGAGTCTATGCTGTGAAGGGTGCCAAGTCTGAAGAATGAGGACTTCTTGCTCAATATTCTCAACGTGACCCCTCAACTTTCTAACTGATTCATGAATAAAATTATTAATTTAACAGGAACAGCTACTCTGACACGTAGTCGTACCTCAGATGTAAAGGGGCAGTGTAGGCATCACCCCCCGGATAGCCGGTAAAAAATACCTTTTCCTGGTGACAGGTGCACCAGCTTGTTTTTCAGTATTATTTGTCCGGATTGGACCTGATGCCATTTTATTCCTGGTCTGTTGCCGTTTTCCTTTTTGGCTTCACTGAGCTAATACAACGAGACATCATTCTCATTCTTGAGGACTGTGTTTGGTTGTATTACTGACTTTTTACTAGCTATCGTTGGGGGCATTACATTTGGAGTCCACATCACTAGGGTGATTTCTTTCTGCTTTACAGAGTGAATTTTCACTTACCTGTCTCATACGGGGACGTCAGACGAAAACAAATACTCCAACACAGCTCCCTCATAACTCTTTCACAAAACAAATAATTTAATTGGTCTCAAGCAGGTGTCTCGTATCCTCTAATCCAATCCGTATCTGTGTGCTCACAAGGAGACATCAGATATAAACTCTCTGTCGTTCTTGCTGTTCTCATAAAGAGACTAAGAAGAAGGAGGTGAACAGAAGAGTGAAGGAACACACACAAAACACAAACAAGCATAGGGACAGGAGCACAACACTTTACCCTTCTAGTTTGTGTATTTATCTGCATTATCTCACACATACGTCAGAGTATTTTTGCAAATCTCTGATCGTTTTCTAAAGGTAGGTCTGAGAACCTATCCGACCGACTGTCGACTTCTCAAGGAGAGCTTTTCTAGCTTCTCTGTTACTATCTGTGTGTAGGTCCAAGTGCCTCATACTAGATACAATATAGAAAAGAAGGAGGAGAAAGTAATCTGAGTAAGGAGAACAAGAAATCGGAGAAAGGCTCAAAAACTATTTTTCTCAAACAAAAACAAACATACAAACAGTGTTTCATAGAGGACAGTGAATCTTATCCTACCCTCTCTATTAGTTTCTCTCTTCACTAGTCAATCGACTGAAGGAGGAACAGAACACAAACGAACAAAAACCAAACATAGGAGCTGACACTGTCCTCCTGTTGATCACTACTACGACATCATGTCGACAGAGACCGCCGAAGTGAGTGAATTCTCGGAGGAAGATCAAAGAAGAGAAGAAGAAGAAGAAGCAGGAGGAGGAGGAGGAGGAGGAAGAGGATTGAATGAAGGAGGAGGAGGAGGATTGAATGAAGGAGGAGGAGATGAAGGAGTAGGAGGAGGAGTAGAAGAGGGCTGGGATGATGAAGGAAGATATGGAGGAGACGAAGATGAAGGAGGATTTGAACAAGAAGAGACGGGAGGAGGAGGAGCATATGGTAATCCCTTACCACCTGCCTACACGGGAGGAGGAGGACGAAAAATGATTGACTTGATTCATAGTGATGGAGAGGAGATCACAGTGGAGGAACAACAGTGGGTGCAAGACCACTATGACCTCACTAAAAAAGAGTTTGATAACAAGATGGGGGTAGAGAAGGATACCTATGTGTGGATCCCTCAGGATCAAAGAAGAGAGAAAAGTCGTGCTAAAAAGGATGTCTATATCCTATTATCAAACACAGCACAGCTCCTCGGCAAACTGGTCTCTGATCCAGAAGAGAGAAAGAAGATACAGCATATCAAGTTTGGGGACACACACACCCACCTTGAATTACTCGATGCTATCTTTGGGGTGTACACTCAAACCCTGATTTGGGAACGTACATACGGCCCACGATGTGAGGGTTACCTCCAGTACACAAACCCAAGAGCAACGGCCAGATTCCTCGCGACTGGTCAGGAGGCAGTCGATGTAACAAAAATGAAGACCAATCTGGGTTCGAAAAACTCGAGTGGCATATTTCATTTTTTTACAATGGAAATAAAGGCCTTGGAGGAGGGGAAGGCAGAGATGGAAAAAAGCATTAAGGCAGCAGGAGAAACTCATCTTGTGATTGATGAGTTAGAGAAGACTGACAGAGTTCTGACCAAGATCAGACTGTTGATGGGGGCGTTACTGCACAAGGAGGCATGGAAGAGATGGATTCCTACCAAGGATCACTCTGTCCTTAAATCACTTAGTAACGCACCACCGGTCGCCAACAAAGCAGGTGTTGACCAATATGTGGAGAAATATAATTTTCTCAGATCTGCTTCTGAATTGGTGGCCTTTATCACTCATGCTCAAAAGCTGGTGATATCTGAGAAGAAGAATGCGAAAGAGAATGAGGAGTTCGAGAAGACGATGAGACTGGAAAGAATGAAAGCAAAAGTGAGTGGTGCAAAGACACACCCTCCGACATATTTGACCCCACCAGCTCCTGCCCCACCAGCCCCTGCACCCTCGGGCTCAACTACGGTGGTGGTCACAAACACGGAGAAGAAGGACAGACAGAACATCATAAATGCCTTCAAGGGGAAGAAAGGAGGAGTGGCAAGTCTCATGCTATATGCCAAGACGAGCTCAGACAAAGACTCTGATGCTTCGCTTTTGAGCAAGCTCAAAGAGATCAATGCCTGCATGAAGGCTTTTCCTTGCGACGAAACGCAGGAATACGAGGCCCTTGTTACTGTTTTTGACCAATCTCTAGTCTCGGAGGGATTTGATCTGACACAGTACAAGTTTTTGAGAAAGAAGGAGGAGATTAAGAGAAACAATGCAACAGGCCTAGACGCTCAGTGTGAACTGGCGGTGGCCACACTCATTTCATATTTTCAATCTCATGGATACCAGCATCTCTGCACTGGTACTCTCATAGGATTTGAAATCTTTGAGACAGTGGCGATGAGTTTGAGGAGTGCTGTTGGCTTGGCGGCGACCCTTACGGAGGTAGTTTCCTCCTATGGGCTATTCTATGGCCGCAAGTCGATCATCCTCTATTTCTTTTCGGCGTTACACACAGTTAACCCGAGTAAGCTTACTCAGCTCATACAACAATGCTCGACGTTTAGCTCAGTGAAGTCCAAGAACTTCCTCGAGACACACGTGTTCGAAAATACGGTTCAAAGCGTTGCTCCGTCAGCACTGTTTCAAGAAGTGATGAGTGCATGCTCAAACATGGACTCACTCACGGAGGCACATACGGCACAGGCAGGCGGTGTACCTGTTGGCGCACAAGCCACGTACACAAACAGAGTTGCCGGTTGGAAGAGACAGAGAGAGCCAGACCTGAAGACCGCATGTTGGAGGTGGTTCGCGGGCTTGCAGTGTAAGGCACAGATGGAGAACAGAGGCTGCTCTTTCAATCATGATAGGCAGAACCCAACAGCAAGGGCAAATTTTCTGAGCAGGACGGAAGGCAAGGAACCGGGCCTTTTCAATATGCTTCAGATTGCCGCTGTGAACGAAGGTTGGTATGCCAATATGTGTGATGATGAGGAGTTACGAGAGGCAATCATTACCTACATGAAGAGGATGAAGGAGAAGAAGGAGGAAAGGGAGAGACAAAAGAACTTAAAGGCCTCTCAAAGAGGACGAGGAACATGGAGAGGAGCCTCGAGGTGGCAGGGAACCCCTCAGAGAGGAAGAGGAGGAGGTCGGGGATATACCCCTTATGGAGGGAGAGCTGTTCGAGCTCCAGCCCCCCCACCCAGAGGAGGAGGAGGCTCGTGGGCAAGCTCCAACCCAAATTTCGGTCGAGCTCAGGCCTGCAACACTGCCTCGGAGACCGATACGTCATCCTACCCGGACACTACTCAAGGTAATCGTTTCGAGGTGGTGGAATGACTGGAGGGGGAAGAAGAGAGGAAGGAGAAGACTGTGAAGTTTAACCCTAAAGTCACAGTGCTTTCTAATGCTGTTGTGCAGACTGGGCCAACGCTTCCTCTATGTGAAAACAAAGATGTGGGTACACAGAGACTGCAGCCCCAAGGTAGTCTCATACCCGTTCATACAGCACGGTTACCAATGATAACTGATGCAAATAGGAAGGCGAGACTTGCGATGGAGGCGAGGAGGCCAATGGCAGACGTATCGCCTCTGCCAAGCAAACAACCACGAACGGACTCAATGTCCACGGTCGCGGCGGGTGGCGAGCAAAAAGACAATGTGTGTACTCAAGTACCACAAGACAATGTCGCTCAAATAGTAAACGCACCAGTACCGCAGAATAATAAAAATGTTAATCAGGTGAAGCAGGAGAAGAAGGAGGAGTTGAAAAACTTAGAGACAAGACTCCAAAATTTGGAACGTAAAGTTCTTGTTCTCGCAGCCAATATACACAGGCCCGATGCTCTGTGTTATACGGAACTTTATTGTGAAACATTGAAGACAATATTAAAAGTTGGTAATGATACGATGGCGAATATTAATATTGTCGGCAGGAAGTTTTTGAATCGATACCGGGACTGGGTGGACGGAAATATGAAAAAGTCAACGGGCACTCTCAAAGGAGTGAGCAGCCGGACGGATATAACTAAACATTCGACAATCTTGGGGGTATCCCTTTTTCCGAAATTTTCCATGAAGTATATGGACTTTTTTGAAAACGTGTGGAAATGAAAGGAAATGAATTCCCTGATTGCAGAACATATAAAAATAATATTAAAATATGTTTTTATTAATTGTAATACACTTTAACTTCATCTTCAGAGGTGGGCAGGAACCGGTCCGACACGGTAATTTTTCTACTTTTTCGTAGTCCCGGCTACCATGAATCTATGATGATAACAATGCCGAACATGCAGAATTTGCTTTTACTGTTTATTCTTGCTTATATTAAGCATTTTACTATATTAAGACATGGTTTTACCTTCAAAAAATTCTGTTTGCCCGCTGTGACGTACGCTGGTACGTAGAGGGGGGAGGGGGGGGGGGGGGGGTGGGGGGGGGGGGGAATGGGTCGGAGGGAGGACGCTTCACATCAGATTCTGGTGTATTATCAGAGTTAAACAAATTTCTAATTTCAGTTTTTAGAAGAAGCGTTACAGTTGCAGATGCCCTAGACAAAAACCATTATGAAAAAGTCGGACCCAGAAAAATTCATTCAAAAAAAATAATCACATACGACCACGTCCACGTCCACGTCCACGTCCACCCGCAGCACGACGTGCGCGGCGACGTCCGCGCAAACGGATTCCTGAGTTACGCATTCTCCAACTTGCGTCGGAGCGATCTGAATCATCTACAATATGGATAGCATCATGTTAAGGAGGAGAAGAACAAGAAGAACAAGAAGAAGAAGAAGAAGAAGAAGAAGAAGAAGAAGAAGAAGAAGAAGAAGAAGAAGAAGAAGAAGAAAACTAATACCATGCTTTTCTTCCTCTGAACCAGAAGATCGATCAGACGATGAGTCAGTTGATGAACTGGAAGATGAAGTATCAGATAAGTCATCCTCTGAATCTGCCACTGGTTCTGCAGGCTGAGCAGCACCAAGCTCTTCTTCCTCAGGGAACCCACAGTCGCATCGTTCGAAATGGTTCCACGCTTGTTCAATAAGCTCTGCCTTCTTGAACTGTTTCCGATCGGAGTTTTGCGTTGCAACACCATGCATTCTCATCCATGATTTCAATTCGCTAACTACCATCTGCTTGGACGCAAATTGCTTTTTTTCCTCTGACGATCTTAGCAACGTGAGAATTTTCCGCCAAGGCTCAGAAGCATTTCCAAATGCTAAATCCTGCTCCTGCTTTTCTTCGCTAGTAAGCTGTCTTGCACCACGCCATCTCGGGTGAGCTGGAGGACGTCCTTCATTAACAAAATAAGTGCGTGGTAAGGACAGCAGCTCTTCATCGGTCAAACGCGTAAGTGCGTTCATTTTCTCCTGTCGTTCTTGAGGCAACTCCATCCAATTTACAGGTAGCTCGTCGATCAATCGAAATTCTGCTCTCCATTCCTTGCCTTTTGCATCGACACAGGACATATGAGCAGGACGGCCGGGCAGGCCGCCTTCGAAGTAATCTCCATCCACCTCTACTCTGGTCAAATTTCCACCTGCTAACATTTCCTCCACATGTGCTCGCTCATCCGGCCCTAGGTATTTAGTAGCCAAAGCACGAATATCCTTCTTCAGGCGCGGATTGACGAAGTAGCCGACTGGAAGCTTGGGAGGCATGTCGGTCGCTGTCATAAATAGAGAGAGAGATAGATAGATAGAACGAGAGAAAGAGAGAGAGATATATATATATATATATAGAGAGAGAGAGAGAAAGAGAAAGATAGATAATATTATTACCGGGGCGTCCGATAAACAAATTGATCGGTTCTCCTCTGGGATCATCACGCACTCCATGAAAATCCTGTGCGTCTCCCCAAGTAGCGATCTCTACAGTCGGCAAAGCGTCAGGATCTTTCTTGGTGATTCTATATGCCAAGGGTTTGTTGTAGTTTTTGGAACTCTTGTTCATACACGGGCTAAAATGAGTCATCCAGTCGTAGTTACATCCGAGAACAACCAGCACATGCCTCTTCTTGTGCTGCTTCTTGAATGCAAGAATGAGCTTTAATAACGCTTGAGCGATGTTAGTTGTCAGGAAGGTGCTCTTCCACCCGATATCCATAACTGGAAATTCCTGATCATCTCCATCGTGCCCGTGCCCTGGTGGCTTGCGATGTGACTCTACTTGGAAACGGATTCCTCTGTCAACGACATTGAGCCCAAGGAAACCCAGCATCGCCCACGCGGTGTTATCACCAGCTCCGTCCCACTCAAGATATAATTTCCACGCTTGCATTGTGCGAGGGTTCCAAAGTTGCCAATGTAAAAGTGCGGCAAGCATAGTAATGTTGCTGTTCGCGCCGTGTTCTACCGCGCCTTCAAGGTACGTCAGAATAAAATGCGTATCGGTAGTGTAGCAGGTATTGATTCCAACGCAAAGGCGAAACACAATTTTTCCTTTGAAATCTTTCGCGGCGCGGCGGCAAGATGGGATCTTCACTGGCGGTTTCATATCGGCTGATATGACTGTGGCAGCAAAATCTGCTGGTGCTGCCTTCTTGCGCTGCATGCTGGCAACGCGGCACGCCCTGTGAATTTTGTGATGAAGCCTGCTACGGCGACGCCATTCTTGAGCTTCTACTTCAGTCCTGAAACCGTTAGAATGATCAGCAGCAAGCTCTGTGCAGATCTCGCATTTTGAGAAATCTCCTTCTGCAAAACAAACCTGTAATAAGTAATGATAACGAAAATATGCATAATACCTCTGACAAACTTGACGTGCGGAAAATCCATGCGCCAAACTTTGTTGATCGTATTGTCTGTCGGAGGATTATTTGGATCAACTCGTTTCGAACAACCAAACCGAAGGCACATATCTTTCCAATTCTCGCGAACATAGTTTTGGACTCCTGCGTCCTGAGCCATTTCTTGCATCCTCCATATTCCGTCGCTGCATATCTCCGGGTAACTCTCCATGAACTTCTCGCAGAGTAATACTGCTACCACATCTTCTGTTTCAGGAACGGTTGAGTAGCTTTTTGTCAAAACCTTCGTGTTATTTGCAAGAAGTTTGTGTGCTCTTGACAAAACTTTATCACCGATCCCGTAGATACGCTGCCAGGCTACTTTGCACACAGCCTCCGTTAAATACATATACTGAAACGATCCAGTTTTTGTTTGAAACGATTCAAGCTGCGAAGCTGCCCAAGAATAAAGCTCACTGAGAGACGATGACGCATTCTTCGCTCTCGTGTAAAGCACATCACGCGTGTCGATAAATGAATAACACTTCCACTTTTTGCAGCAGACAGACTTAACTTCCCTGTCCAAGTCGGCGAAGGTAATCCCCAACAGTTTTTGGAGCGCAGACGGTCTCTGAAGCTTCACTGCACCTTTCGTGCGACTTTTCATCGTGTAGGGGCGCGTTGGATTCTTACGTGGTCTGCTGTAAGGAATTGGTGATAATCTCATGATGTTATACAACAGCTCATTCGATTCCATAAGCTCGTCGAAGTTCAATCGAAGCTCGTTGGATAATTCCGCATCGTCCACGCCGACCAGAGGAGGAAGCAATCCAGGGTTGATAGATGCAGCATCACCGTTTGAATCCGTATCTGAACACTCTTCGTCGACGTTCTACGCAAACAAGATCGCTTATGAACATTAACCAGCATGAACATAGACAGGTAGAGAAAAAAAATTACCATGGAGCCAGTAGGAAGATATAGTCTAGAGCTGCTGCAGCTACTAACATCATATCCTGTAGTGACAGTAGAACTGTCTGACTGTTTCCAGCTGTCGAGGTTAGCATCAACGTCAGGAACACCTGCCTGTAAAAAAGAATCTTCTCAGTAATAATTTTCATTTATTTATTTTTTACCTGTGCATCACTCAAGCTTGATTTTTCTGTGATGACTGTAATGTCCGAGCTTTCCCTGGGCAGAAGCGTGCGGCGACTATCTGAAATTGAGGACACGCTGTCGAGAAGCTTCCTCTTTTTTTCCGGCGGAATAGATGATGACCTGGAGAGCGGTTGCTTTCCATCAGAACTAATACTGCTGACCGACGCTAAAAGTTCAACCTTTGCTTCATGAAGCAAGGAAATTGACTTAAGTGGAAGCGGATGTTCTTTCTCAGGAACGATGAAACATACATGACCAATGTCAGTCTCGAACAGGAAAACTGGGATTTTAGCTCCTTCCTTGGCAGCCTCTTTCAACCAGACCGGATGTGCATCGCTTGGCAGCGTAGCTATCTCTAGGTCTGGATTAGGCGCATAGCTGAGCAAAATCTCTTGATCTTTCGATATTGCGGTGGTGACAGTCACAATAGGAGTACCCTTGCTGACCTGACATTATTTACAACAATATTTATAGAAAAAATACAACACACGTAACAAAAACTTACATTGCATGGATGTATGTAACAACTAACATAATTTACCTTCACGTTCGGTCGGCAAGTGTCATCGTCGAGCTTGTTGAACCCTTGCGATGAAGAGTTGATGAGATGCATTGCATTCCTGCTCGATTCGTTAATGAATTTAATTGGATGCATCCCTGTTTGCAGGGAACTCCCAATTTTCATAGTGAAATGATCAGAAAATGCAGCATGATCTGCAGCACGCAAAGACTTTCCTCCTGGTTCGAGGAGCCCAAGCTGAAAAGAAGGAGGAAGGTATTATCAGCAAAGACTCCGTAGCCACCACCACGGTGTGCCACATATATCGGCGCCTTGCTAGCCCTCAGCATGGCATACCTAAAGTTTGAAATACACATGAAAAAAATGGCAGCGCTTCCCGTTAGAGGGAATCACTAAAAAAAAAAAAGGACAGAGAAAGGCTCACTGATAGAAGGCCACACACACTAGCTAGTTATACTAAAGCTAGTATCTATACTCCCCTCTTTAAACTATGCTATATAATAATAATAATAATAATAATAATAATAATAATAATAATAATAATAATAATAATAATAACAATAGTGCTTCTCTGTCAATGGCTGATGCATTTCTGCACATGCGCCTCCATCGTCTCACCCGTGAGGGGAGTACGAAGAATTGACGATAAGCTCTAATGACACCCCGCAAGGGCAGTTCCAACGCTTCCAGACGGGCCGGTATGTTCAATGAAAATACTGGTCCAGATGGATCGGTATGTTCAATGAAAATACTGGTGGCACCGACGGGAATCGAACTGGCGACAGGGCCCAGATGGTAGAAAATAATAACAATAATAACAATAATAATAATAATAATAGATTTATCAGTCAATTGGCCTTTGATCCT
>WBZZ01003257.1:27500-37500 GCA_019918135.1 Paulinella micropora
AAAGAAAGTTGAGAGAGGAGGAAAGGAAGAAAAAAGAAGCGCAAGATCGGAAGGAAAAAGAGGCGCAAGAGAAGCGACAACGGGAAGAGGAGAGAAGAAAGAGGAAGAATTCGAAGAAGGAGAAGGAGGAGGAGGAGGAGGAGGAGGAAAGCTCAGAAGAAGAGAACGAGAGAGTGAAGAAGAAGATGAAGAAGAATAACAAGAACAAGAAAAACTATGATGATAATGATAACAACAACAACAACATCAGCAACAACAACAGCAACAACAACAACAACAACAAAAATAGTAAGAGCGAGAGAGAAAGCTTGCTGGAGGATCTCATCGCGCGGATGGCAGCTGGCGCTCTGTCTGCTGGTAACTCACCTTCCACCCCCCAACGCGGCACCGGTCTCACCGCTCCCAGCTCACCTAACGCATGGGAGTTTGTTTTAGCATCGCTTGCGCTGACTCGGCGCTAACTTCAAATGCACGCACCAGGTAGTTTGCATAGCTTTCACTTTTCTCCTTCATCTGAAAGATGTTTGAATTTGTTTTGTGTTTTTTTTCTTTGTAGTAGTGTAGTATTAATCGTAATTTTTTGCACTGGCAGGTTTGTTATGGTCGAAAGCGTGATTAAGAACGTTTGTCGCGTGCAAGAGTTAAACAAACTTCTAATTTAGTTAGTATGATATTACGGAGTTAGATTTATTATTTTTTTTAGTAATTAAAGAAATTTTGTTGTAGAATCTATGTATTTTGCGTGGCGACATCGCACTTCTCTTCCTCCCCCGTTCCCCCCTCCCCCCTCCCCCCCCCCCCCCGGGGGGAATTTATTGTAGGTAAAAGCAATGTTTATTATCATAATAAAGTAAAATGCTTAATGTAAACAAAGATAAACAAACTTAAAAGCAAATTCTGCATGTTGGGCATTGTTATAATCATAGATTCATAGTAGCCGGGACTATGAAAAAGGAGAAAGATTACCGTGTCGGACCGGTTCCTGCCCACCTCTGAAGATGAAGTTAAAGTGTATTACAATTAATAAAAACATGTTTTAATATTATTTTTATATGTTCTGCAATCAGTGAATTGATTTCCTTTCATTTCCACACGTTTTCAAAAAAGTCCATATACTTCATGGAAAATTTCGGAAAAAGGGATACCCCCAAGATTGTCGAATGTTTAGTTATATCACGGGAATCATCACACTGACCTTTAAATTGAAATCCGCACGAGTATACCGTATGGACCTCTATGTCGTCCCCGGTTACCACGGGTCAATATTACTATCGTATGACCAATTGGCTACGATGGGGGCTGTGATTGATTGCGCCGCACGGCGAGTGATATATGGAGTAAAAAGAGGAGAAGAGAACGATATTGATCCCTTCAACGTTACTGACTCTTATGAGGCTTATGAGCTGAGTCTAGCGACGGATCACAAAAAGATGGCCATTGCACATGAGGCACTTGAGGTGTACGTTCACCCCCATGTCGTAAGACCGGATGAACTGTCCTGGACCGACAATTGGGAATCCCAAGTGTGCACTGTCACAGTTCCGACATGCAATTGGGATAAAAAGTCTATTGATGACTTAATCGAGAAGCGAAAGGAGGAGATTATATGTGTCGCACAAAGAAGCCCGTCGTTGGCGAGATTCGCGGAAGGAGTAGGAACAGATGTCCATATTACTAACGGATACTGTTTCCATGCGAAAGTAGGAGAAGAAAAAAGGGAGGAGTTTGTACCAAGGAGAACGGGGCGAATCCCGGATACTCCACCAGAAACTATTAAAAGTTTTATTACTGATTTCTGGGGTGACGAGCCCACGTGGCCGCGTTCACTGTCTGAAGTGAAGAAATGCTTACGGACTTTATTCGAAAATAATAAGCCGTATACTATTATCCTGCCATATAATGAGAAGGCGATATGGGCGCAGGAAATAAGGGACCGGCTTATTGATAATCCTATACCGGTACCCTCTCGCAAGCAACAGCTAGTGGTGGCTTGTCGTATGGGAACTCGTGAGCAGAGCAGTGCATACAAGCGGAAGCTCAGAGACCTCGACAAGTTGAAATTGATACCGCAAGCATTCACACGCTTTGATGGTTTTTACACCCGTAAAGCTTTTGCAATACGCGAGACTCATTGACATGCTGGTGGAGCTCGGTAAAGATGATGAGCCGGACACGGTCACGTATGAAAAGACGGGCCTAGATGATGTCTCGGAAGAGGACTTAGGCTTGGAGGAGGACAGAGAACCCCTCAAGCAGCATAAGCAGATGTCTGATGAAGATTTTCAAGAGGCGGCGCGGAAAATATTGGAAGAAGGAGTAGGCACGGAGAAGGAGAAGGAGCTTTTAAAAGCCAAATTAGAGGCGAACAAGGAAATTTTTGACCCTCCACATGCAGGTGGTGTCAAGCCTGAAGATTTCACTGCGGTTATTTACAAAATACCGGGTGCGGAGCCGTCACCGGCACCACGAAGGGCGAATTTGAGTATACATGAGGCGAAGATAGCGGAGGAGCTAGCAAGACAGCTGCTCAATGAGGACTTTATTGAGAGATCAACATCCTCAATAGTCTCACAACCGAGAATAGTGCCGAAGCCAGGAGGAGAATGGCGCCTGACAGTTAACTATGCTCGTGTTAACAAGGTGCTGGAGGAAGAGAGAAATCCTCTCCCGACATTAGAAGAAGGAAGGAGAGTACTGCGGAATGCAAAATTCTATTCGGTCATTGACCTTAAGAATGGCTTCTGGCAGATACCACTGGAGGAAAAGTCCAGATGGCTGACGGCGTTTGTGGTGGGTATGGAAATATATCAATGGAAAGTGCTTCCGATGGGCCTCAAGCAAGCCCCAGGACTTTTCCAGAAGGCGATGCAGAAGATGTTGAGCAGTCAGTACGATGATTTGTCTGACGGTGGCTTTATGAGAAGGCGGGGACAGAAGGCGGGAGAATATGCATTTTGCTATATCGATGACATTATCGTATACTCTAACACAATGGAGGAGCATATCGATCATTTGTCCGATATATTCAGGCGCATCGGAGCTTTTGGCCTGAAGTGCAATCTAAAGAAGTGTCAACTTGCCAAGACGAGTGTGACATACTTAGGGTACGAGATCTCCCATAATCGAGTCTCGATATCCAAAGAGAAGAGGGAGGAGATTATGAATCGACCGATACCGAAGAACCGCACTGAATTGCACTCATTCCTTGCGATGGCGCAATACTATAGCCAGTTTATACCCGATTGGGGTGCAACACGGGCTAAAGTGGAGAAAATGATAGATTTTGGAGACTTTGAGAAGTGGGACGAAGAGGCTTTGCAAGCGTTTCATGCGCTCAAAGATCTCATTTACAAAGACCCGAAAGACGGAGGACTGGTGTTAACGATGCCCGACTTTACGAAACAATTCGTAGTCGATACAGACGCATCTAAGTTTGCGATTGGGGCTGTATTGCAACAAGAGGATGAGGAGAAGAAATTACGCCCAATCATGTTTATTAGTAGGAAGTTGTGTGCGGCGGAGAGAAACTATTGCACAAGGCAAAGAGAGGCGTTGGCGGTAGTATGGGCCCTCAAGAGGCTCAGAGAGTATTTGTGGGGAGGACCTCAATTTACTGTCAGAACTGATCATCATAACCTGTTATGGTTGATGAATCATGAACAGACGGGACGGCTGGCGCGGTGGCAAGCGCTCTTGTCTTGTTTCGATTTTACAATGGTCCATCTACCGGGAAAGCGAAATGTGGTCGCTGATAGCCTCTCTAGGCTAGAGTTTAACTCAGAAGTATCGGCGTTGGTGTCCACGGTGGAGATGGAAGACTTGTCCACTGACAAGGTGTATGAGGTCAGCCACATTGAGGCGATGGAGATGGCGAGTGGAGTCCGATATGACCGCACAGGTCTACGGTACAGTCCACAAGGCCCGGATCACGGGATATGTTGTGAGCTACATACCCAGGAGGACGCTGAGTGGTCCTATGAGGTATATGAGAATGCGAAGGCGAACATAAGAGAGGAAGAGGAGACGCAGGAAGTTTATGCGGAGCCTCCTCAAGAGCGGAGAAGTGACCTAGACGATGACCCGGAAAGAATCGGGGTACGGCTAGAAGATGGTACTATCCATATAGCCTCGCCTACCGCATGGAGGCAACAACAGGCTCAAGATCCGGAGTTTAAAGAACTGATACAGTTATATCAGAACCGGATGAGCTACGGATGACGAAAGCGATCAAAGATCAGATGAAGGAGATGGGATGGAGAGATGGTCTACTGTGGTACAAGGGCCTTCACGGTCGCTATGCGTCACAGCCGGACAAATGGACCCTTTGGGTACCGGAGAGTCTGAGACGATTTATATTTGTCGCAGCCCACAATTGCCCACTTTTGGCGCATCCGGGTCGACAACGAACTCATATGTTCGTAGCGAGGCGATTCTGGTGGAAGAAGATGAAGGAGGAGATAGATCAGGCGGTGGATGCATGCATCCCGTGCAAGATAAACAAAACACCACTGAAGGCAAATTTCGGCCTGATTGGCGAATTTCCTCTTCATGCGGGGATGTTTGAGTTTATACACATTGATCATGTGGGACCTTTCCCAGAATCGAAGGATGGTTACAAATACCTCCTTACGGCTATTGACAGAGCCACCAACTATGTGTGGATCATCCCTGTCAAAGACGTTACCGGCAAGACGACGGCCGAGGCGCTGATCGATAGGATCATCTCACAGATCGGAGTACCAAGAAAGATATGTTCTGATCGAGGCTCGGACTTTAATAACGAGGTCATCGACAAACTATCTAAGCATTACGGGATGAAATGGCAATATGTTACTGCCTATAACCCGCGAGCAAATGGGAAAATCGAGCGGGTACACAGACCCCTCAAAGCCTCGCTAAAGATGTATTGCACGAAGAAGGAGAATCAAAGAGCATGGGTCGAGGCAGCACCATCATTTGCGTTTACAATGAACTGTCTATCCTCCACGGCGTTAGGAGGCTCGAAGAGCTCAATCTCGCCATATCAGTTAGTATATGGGCGTGAGCCTGATATCCCGACTTCGCTCCTTCACCCAAAAGACACTTGGGCGGATGCGGATGAGTTGTTTGGGATGAGACTTAGAGTGAAGATGGAGGCGGAACAAATAGTCAGGGCGCATAGAGAGGCGGAGCGCCGAAAGACTGATGCTGAAGGGGTGCGACAAGCGCACTTGGATCAGATCAAGTTCCAGGTCGGGGATATTGTACTATTGTACCATCCTCAAGTCCCGAAGGGAGTCAGCTCTAAGCTGTTCACTCACTGGAAAGGACCTTATCAGATTATGGAACAGACGGGACCTCTCAATTACAAGATCAGGGGTAGAGGGAAGGTGCAAATTGTGAATGTAAGAAGGCTGATTAAGTATGATCCCTTCTTACTGGAAGATGAATCCGTTGAGGAGGCGTTAAAACGGATGAAGGATGATTTCAAAGAGGTGCCGCCCATCCACAAGGAGGCTGGCATAGACCAAAACGATGCTTATCGGGCACCGATAGCTGAGAAGGAGGAGAGTGAGGTGGACAGCAAGGAGAAGACTGACCGCATAAGCGCGGTGGGGACTCAGTCCAAGTCTCCGCGAGAGCATAGCGGAAAGAAGGAGAAGATCACAGAGGCGCAGCTAAGGAGAGCGCGGAATGATCTTATCAACGACCAACCGAGGAAGGCGATGAGGTCGATGAGATCAAAGGACGTCCACCAGGAGGAGGAGGGGACGGACACTGACCCAAACGCGGGCAACGTTGAGATTGTCCATGAGCGATGGAAGGAAGGCGATGCGATAGCAACCATCGCATGGGTGAAAAATGTTTTCTATCTGATGAGACCAGCGGAACAACATGTCGCTGATGACACTCTCTCAGACTTATACTTGATGCGGGTCGTGGCGGTCCCACGACAGATGCGTGTCACACGGACACTCAAAATATCATCAGCCGCAAAGATAGTACAACCGATACTCCAGTTCTGGAGAAGTATGGACCCCGTTGAGGTTCCAAAGGCAAGGCATTATCTGCAAGTATATAAAGACGCAAAAAGTCTCGAGACATGGGATGATACAATTACTCCCAGAGACAAGGATTACACTGCGTGGACCATTCAGACACTGCCAAGAGGAGTGCTTGATGTCCCTTTTGAATTATCGTTGGGCGGAATCCCTAATAAGATCTGGGACATTCTCGAACAGTCAAAGTTCGATCTGACTTTTGTTGGTGGTCCTCCACCAGGCAAAGAAATCCGCGCCAGACGACGAAGGCAGTGACAAAGAAACTATTTTTCTTTATGCGTCTCAAATAAACTGATTGATTGCCCACGGCGTATCATGATTTGATCATGCATCATCAGTTATCAATATGAATATTAAAAAGACTCAGTGATATAACTTGGCATTCGATCGCAACATACGAGTGCGAAAGGTCGATCGACGATGATACTACACCGTATACGGGGATCGCTAGTGTATTGAGCGATGGTGTTCCCGGGTATGACCCTTTCCAAGTCCTGGGATGATGTTCTCGAAAATGAAATGTTCTCTGAAACTTTCATTAAATTATTTTTTACGATAGATTATATACTGTCGTACCTGAGCACGGTCAATCTCTACTTGTGTCGGTATATCGCAGGGTCGGGTACATACACCTCGACTTCGGATATAGCTATTAGGACTGGCCCCCTAATACCATATCATAGGATATCCGCCTTATACAAGGGTATGTCATTAAAAAAGACAATGTACTTACGATCTCCCTGTGAATAATAATAATAATAATGATAATGATAAGAAGAAGAAGGAGATCAAAGGGGGAATCGTACTACAGCACCACGTTGCTTGTATTTTTTTTATTAATTGTACGTTTGTTCTTGACATACTGCCGAAAAAAAAATTGAGGGGAAGGAGTTCAAAATTTACAAGAAAGGCTAGAGAATCCGCTTTGACGTGCCGTATGAGGATATATTTATCGTCTTTTAGCGTCTATCCGTGGGTCGATGCGCTGCGTGGCATGACTCCATAGCGCATACTATTTGCAGAAAGAAATCAGAAGGTGTATGACGAAAATGCTATTTCCGTCATAAAATCGGGAGGGGGTACTGTAGGCATCACCCCCCGGATAGCCGGTAAAAAATACCTTTTCCTGGTGACAGGTGCACCAGCTTGTTTTTCAGTATTATTTGTCCGAATTGGACCTGATGCAATTTTATTCCTGGTCTGTTGCCGTTTTCCTTTTTGGCTTCACTGAGCTAATACAACGAGACATCATTCTCATTCTTGAGGACTGTGTTTGGTTGTATTACCGACTTTTTAAGAGCTATCGTTGGGGGCATTACAGCAGACCGAGTATGCTGAGAGTCAGTATACAGATAAGCGATGTGTGCGCCGAAGATAAGCACGGCGACTTATACGCGAATTTAACAAAGAAAGAGCGACGATTACGGAACAATAAATTTATTACTGATAAGATTAAGAGCCATGCCAATTTGCGGGGGTATTGTAAAGAGAAATACCAGCCAACAATTGAAGGACGACAAAAATTATTTAGAAATGTTATCATGGGGTATAAAAAGCGAATGTTTAATTATGATGATGAATAAAGGTTATGAGATGAGCAATAAAAGACAAAGAGCCCTGGCAAGTTGAAGAAATATGAATTTTTTTTGTCTTATTGAGAAAGTGCAGATTAATACGTTGCGAAAAAGGGCCTAAATGTTGCGAAAAAGGGCGGGCAGGATTTGACTTATTAAGGTCATTTTTTGCCGATTTTTGGGAAGTTTTTCCTATGAATTTTGTTTTTCAATAAATTTAACTTCTTGAAAATTGGGCAGGACTTGACTTATTAAGGTCATTTTTTGCCAGCACTTTTTGGCTTCTTTTTTATGTTTTGTTGCTTCCTTTTTGTTTCACGTAGATATTATATATTTTCTTTCTCTCTTTCAAAAAAGAAAAAAAAAAGAATATGCTCATGGAATAATTAAGCAACCGCCCGCGCCCGACTGCAGTGGATAAATGGTTGATATTGTGGTTAAATTGCAGTTGGACTTACAAACCTATATCAAAGACTTTGTATATGGTGATATCGTTTATAGCACCACAGACTTATCAGTGTATTAATTGCGGGATGTCTCTTGCTTTTGTAGATACAGACATTTATTATATATATGATACTGGCTTGCTTCATATTATAGATAATTTTTGCAGTAAATCGTGCTTAAAAAAATATATTATAGAATTATAAGAGATGTCAAAATGCCCCGTATGCGACGCCGTCCTTAAATCTAAAATTGGTTTAGTAATTCACACCGCCCGCACTCACACACACCATGACACCCTAACATTTAGAAAAAGGCTTAACGACTACTTAAACGAAATTATAACAGCCCCAACAACCCCACAGGAAATAATGCAAAATATTTCTCACATTAACAATTACTTAACAGCAACACACCCCGACACATACGCACAATTAATTAAGATAAAGGACAATCTACAACAACTACCAAAAGCAGAAAAATATAAAGCAATGTATGACGAATATGAGAGCGTTTTATATTCCTACATGGATGACATAAAGCCAGTTATTGATGAGATAATTACGAGTGCCACCACGGCGACAAAATAAAATAATATCGTTAGCGCTTTTACCGCGCCACCAGCAAACCCGCCTTTTTGCTCCCGTCGTCCCGCAGTCCCAGACACAAAGGAGACCAAGATGACCGACAGCAGAAGCCTTATACCGCGGAATGCTCCCGAGTCCGACCAGGACGTAGAACGGCGGATTAAGCGACGTAAGCGAATGACGGACACTGACGAAATAAAAGCGGGGATTGATAAAGCAGAAGGAGATATTAAAGCCTTCAATCATAAAATAGCCTCTTTGGAAAAACAAAAAACCAAAAGAGAGCAAGAACTAACAGCATTTAAAAAGGCTCTTAAAGATGCTACCGAAATTAATGAAGACATTAATATTTCTAAGGCTTTAACCCTGCGACAAGAACATATCACCTCTCAATTGAAACTCTTTAAAAAATGGATTGAGCAAAAAGGCCACAGAAAAATTGAAGGCTTCAAACAGTCTCAATACAATAATGTTATTAATTTAATTAATACTGGAGTAGATTTTGACGACGCTCTCGCCCGTGTAGTCTCAAAGATTAACCGCCCTACCGAAATTAATGAAGACATTAATATTTCTAAGGCTTTAACCCTGCGACAAGAACATATCACCTCTCAATTGAAACTCTTTAAAAAATGGATTGAGCAAAAAGGCCACAGAAAAATTGAAGGCTTCAAACAGTCTCAATACAATAATGTTATTAATTTAATTAATACTGGAGTAGATTTTGACGACGCTCTCGCCCGTGTAGTCTCAAAGATTAACCGCCCGCCGTGTCTGCTCCGATGGAAGTATCCGCCACGTCTGCCGTGTAATCTGTGCTTTAAGCACACTTGTTATTATAGAATGTTATTAATTTAGAAACAAAACAGAAAAAACCAAAAAGGGGGAAACCCCGCCTCATTTTCAAAGAGATTTTATTCATTTTTTTACTTTCTTTTTAAGCCTCGCACTTTTTCGTATAAGTTGTTTTTTGCCTTTTTCGTCTATCAACTTAAACCCCGCGGGCTCTTTTGCCGTCTCTGTCTGCTTTGTCTCGGTTGCCTCTGTCTCTGTCTGCTTTGCCTCTGTTGTCTCCGTCTTTCCTTCCTTTTTTGCTTTGATAAACTCATTTACTATTTTTGCCCCAACTCCGCTCATTTTCCGCAGTGCCGTATTCGTTATCTTGCCCCCATAACCATTCCATATTTTATTGAGTAATTCATTCTTATCCTCACTGCTTCCTTTCTTCCCTAAGGGCTTATATTTGCCGTTGCCGTCGTCGTCCTCTATGTCTTCTCTTTCTGCTCCTTTGATATTCAAACATAAATCAATTTTTTTTCGTAATTCCTCTAGTTCGCTTTTTAGGGCCTTCTTC
>WBZZ01003257.1:42500-69405 GCA_019918135.1 Paulinella micropora
TATTACTTTAATTATTTTAAATTAAAAATCCATATTACCCCCGATATGTCCCTAAATGTTGTTAAAACCACTCGGTCAGTTGTTGTTAATAGTAGCAGTCTGAGAGAGACAAACCCGTGTTAGTAATAATGAAGGCAGAATTGACCGAGGCCAATACCCGCGGGCGGAAAATTATTTTTCCTTATTGTATAAAAACGGGAGACGACAAAAAAAATTCATTTCTTAATAAAAGGTTGGACAACTTGGACAGTTAAAATATAGATAATAGTAAGAAGAATAATATAATAAATACCGAAATTTAATAACTAAAAAGTGTCCAACCTTTTAAAAATTCGCTTGGCCGTGGCCAACCTTGGGGTTGGACACCAATAGGAGAAGACAATCTCTCGCGCCTGCGACCGTCTGCATTCTTTCCTTTGGATTAGGAACTTTGCATGGCCTTGCCGTTGCAGATGCTGCCAGCACAAAATTTTGAAGCTGTTGTTTGGTCATTTTTTAATATTTAGGCTTCGTGTGTGTGTCCCAGCCAGGCCAACTATAAGCAACTTTTCCACAGAGACCGTTATCCTTGGCTTTTTGTCAAAAGGCCAAACACCCTTCAATGTTTGCCCGTTCTGCATGGGCCACTTGCTGTGCTGGTATATCTGCACAATCACATGCCTATCACCGACGAACTCATCTTCAAAGCCATAAGCGCACAGTCCTGGATCCCCGTATTCGAACTCGCCGCCTGCTGACAGTACCACGATATGCAGCTCCGGGTGGACTCCCGGTACAGACTGCAAGGTGTATTTCTGTACTAGCAGCACAGCAAGCATTTTGCAAAGCACATAGTATTACAGGGTTATAAGATGTAGCATCTGTCACTGAATCTTTGTCTTCAATGCATCTTCTTCACTTAGTCGCTCCCTGAAAGTCTGCTCCGTCCTTTCCAAATGCTGATCATACATTGTTGCCTCACGTTCTAGCTCTGTGTTATATGAGTCTTCCTAAATTGGAAAATAACACAAAAGGAGAGAGAGAGAGAGAGAGAGAGAGATCTTACTGATCGTCATTAATGCTTAGTAGCCATCACTTATCCGTTAGTGATGAACACTCATATTTTAGTGATCATCACTATTATAGCAGTGATCACTAGTATATTAGTGATCATCACTAGCATTCAGCCACAAATTTTATTGTCATCAGTATTATTATTATTATTATTATGGACACCGTGATAGCCCAGTGGTCAAATTCTACCATCTGGGCCCTGTCGCCAGTTCGATTCCCGTCGGTGCCACCAGTATTTTCATTGAACATACCTGTCTATTTCTGGACCAGTATTTTCATGGAACATACCGGCCCGTCTGGAAGTGTTGGAACTGCCCTTGCGGGGGTGTCATTAGAGCTTATCGTCAATTCTTCGTACTCCCCTCACGGGTGAGACGATGGAGGCGCATGTGCAGAAATGCATCAGCCATTGACAGAGAAGCACTATTATTATTATTATTATTATTATTATTATTATTATTATTATTATTATTATTATTATTATTATTATTATTATTATTATTATTGGCCCTGTCGCCAGTTCGATTCCCGTCGGTGCCACCAGTATTTTTGGATAGGGAGCAATTCAACACTATCTCTTTGTGTTTTAATTGGTTGTATTTCTAAGTCATTGTGAAATTTGGGCGGTTTTTTGCTATCTAACTCTGTTATTACTGGCCTGTCAATGGTAAATTCTTCGTGTGCTTTTTCTATGTTGGTCTTCTCCAGATTTTGCTTCAAAAGTGTTTTTCGTGGCAACTTGTTTGCTATTAATCCTTTGTGTATAGACCTCGGCATCTAATCTTATATTATAAGATATACTATATTATGGATTTTGAAAATAGTTTGGATTGTATCTATAATTGTCATATTCGGCACCAAAGGGTTGGGGTGGTGAGGCATAATTATAGAAATAAGGAGAGTAAGGACTACCAAAAGCATAATTACTTGGTATTTTCATTGAACATACCGGTCCGTCTGGAAGTGTTGGAACTGCCCTTGCGGGGGTGTCATTAGAGCCTATCGTCAATTCTTCGTACTCCCCTCACGGGTGAGACGATGGAGGCGCATGTGCAGATTTGCATCAGCCATTGACAGAGAAGCACTATTATTATTATTATTATTATTATTATTATTATTATTATTATTATTATTATTATTATTATTATTATTATTATTATTATTATTATTATTATTATTATTATTATTATTATTATTATTATTATTATTATTACAGGGAGCACCTGTCACTGTCTATCTATCTATCTATCTATCTATCTATCTATCTATCTATATATCTATATATCTATATATCTATCTATCTATCTATCTCTATTGATGCGTGGAAGATCTCACAATGCGTGAAACCTACCGCGGACAGCAATTTACCCGAGGGAAACAGCGATGTATGGAGTGTGTCTATCTATCTATCTATCTATCTATCTATCTATCTATCTATCTATTTATTTATTTATTTATCTATCTATCTATCTATCTATCTATCTATCTATCAATCTATCAATCTATCAATCTATCTGTCTATCTGTCTATCTATCTATCTATCTATCTATCTATATATATATCTATCTATCTATCTATCTATCTCTATTGATGCCTGGAAGATCTCACAATGCGTGAAACCTACCGCGAACAGCAATTTACCCGAAGGAAACAGCGATGTATGGAGTGTGTCTAGCTATCTATCTATCTATCTATCTATCTATCTATCTATCTATCAATCTATCTATCTATCTATCTATCTATTTATCTATCTTCGACAGACAGAGAATTAGGGGATGGTGTGGGTGTGCTGGGCCCGTGGTGGGGTGCCTTATGTGTGCCTAGCCATACGCCTATGAGTCACATGCCGAAATAGCGACGGGAAGCACAATCCTGTTCCCTCAGGGTGCCCTTTCTCGCTTGTTGAGCCCGGAATAAAACCCACAGTGCTCTGTCGGTTTATACTAGACTGTCGAACAGTCTCGAAACTCCATCTGCTTACTGGGCCCTCTGTAATGGAGGTGGGAGCTCGTTCTGCAAGGGGCGCTTTATGGAACGAGCCCTGGCCCCGCCTGGTACTAGGGAGCTTTGGTATTGCCTGTATCAGTCCCTTCCGTGCAAACATCACGGCTTAGCTGGGCATCGGGTTAATACTTTACCCACAGACTTCCTGGTTGACGAAATCAGAAGCTCCTTTTTTCTGACATTAGTCGATATTTCATCTATCTACCTACCTACCTATCTATCTATCTATCTCTATTGATGCGTGGAAGATCTGACAATGCGTGAAACCTACCGCGGACAGCAATTTACCCGAAGGAAACAGCGATGTATGGAGTGTGTCTAGCTATCGAATATCTATCTATCTATCTATCTATCTATCTATCTATCTATCTATTTATCTATTTATCTATGTAGCACCTGTCTCTAAATCCCTTTTCTGCAAATGCCCACTGTTCTAGTCGCTCTTTATATTATTATTATTATTATTATTATTATTATTATTATTATTATTATTATTATTATTATTATTATTATTATTATTATTATGGACACCGTGATAGCCCAGTGGTCAAGTTCTACCATCTGGGCCCTGTCACCAGTTCGATTCCCGTCGGTGCCACCAGTATTTTCATTGAACATACCGGTCCGTCTGGAAGTGTTGGAACTGCCCGTGCGGGGGTGTCATTAGAGCCTATCGTCAATTCTTCGTTCTCCCCTCACGTGTGAGACGATGGAGGCGCATGTGCAGATTTGCATCAGCCATTGACAGAGAAGCGCTATTATCGTTATTATTATTATTATTATTATTATTATTATTATTATTATTATTATTATTATTATTATTATTATTATTATTATTATTTGGACACCGTGATAGCCCAGTGGTCAAGTTCTACCATCTGGGCCCTGTCGCCAGTTCGATTCCCGTCGGTGCCACCAGTATTTTCATTGAACATACCGGTCCGTCTGGACCAGTATTTTCATTGAACATACCGGTCCGTCTGGAAGTGTTGGAACTGCCCTTGCGGGGGTGTCATTACAGCCTATCGTCAATTCTTCGTACTCCCCTCACGGGTGAGACGATGGAGGCGCATGTGCAGAAATGCATCAGCCATTGACAGAGAAGCACTATTATTATTATTATTATTATTATTATTATTATTATTATTATTATTATTATTATTATTATTATTATTATTATTATTATTATTATTATTATTATTATTATTATTATTATTATTATTATTATTATTATTATTATTATTATTATTATTAATATTATTATTATTATTATGGACACCGTGATAGCCCAGTGGTCAAGTTCTACCATCTGGGCCCTGTCGCCAGTTCGATTCCCGTCGGTGCCACCAGTATTTTCATTGAACATACCGGTCCGTCTGGACCAGTATTTTCATTGAACATACCGGTCCGTCTGGAAGTGTTGGAACTGCCCTTGCGGGGGTGTCATTACAGCCTATCGTCAATTCTTCGTACTCCCCTCACGGGTGAGACGATGGAGGCGCATGTGCAGAAATGCATCAGCCATTGACAGAGAAGCACTATTATTATTATTATTATTATTATTATTATTATTATTATTATTATTATTATTATTATTATTCCATGATATATATGTCGACTTGCATCTGCATTATTATTAATTACTATTCCTCTTGACATGCTATGCAATAAGTGATCATCACTAACGTCTAAGTGACCATCACTAACTTCTAAGTGATCATCACTAACCTCTAAGTGACCATCACTAACTTCAAAGTGACCATCACTAATTTCAAATTATAGTGACCATCACTAACTGCTAAGTGACCATCACTACATACTATATGGCTTTCACTATCAATTTAGTAATCATCACTGCCAAGTAAGTGACCAGGGACTCACAGGAACGGAGTCAATGTTCTCCACTGTAAGCGATCGAGCTTATATCCATAGCGCTCCAGAAACCACCCGCGATAAGAACGACTGTAAGAAACTGTAAACGGTTGTCGGACTCCACAAAAAATATCCTGTAATTATAACGATTGAACGTACACTTTATACGTCGATTGACTACCCAAGGACGACAAATTTGCATTTTGGAAGATCGCTGTGTTGAACTAAGAAACCTCCACCCTTTGTCAATGCCTCATGCCCCGCTTCCAGATTTTTTTTGGCACTGACTAACTATTTCATCACGCATATATTGGGGTACAACAAGCGAAACTCCACCCTCCTCGATAGCAAGGACATAGCTATACCCAAGTGCTTGTTTCGGGGAACTGGTCCAGACACCATCGTACCTGAGCAACAATGTCTTCGCGTGACATAACAGAGATCCAAACCAGTTGGGATGTTTGACAACAACTGCAACTTCCAATCCGGAGGCGCCGGGAATACGAACAAGAGAGAAGAATCCACAGTCCAGCAAGCGTGGCTTGCGTGCACGCAAACTAATATTCTGGCGAGTAGGGCCAAAATGTTCTTTACCCAACGCGCACTTACCACCAACTAACATACAACCAATAGTGACTCGCTCTGATTATAATTATTCATACTACTAACGGTGGGTGGGCGGTGGTGGTGATGGGTGGGTGGGGGTGGGGGGGGGGGGGGGGGGGGGGGGGGAGGGGGTGGGACCAGGTCACGCTTGAATTCGATAATTGCTGGAGCGGCCTTCTTTTGCTCCCCAGTTCCCTTTCCAGCTCCATTTGCGTTCGATTTCTCCTTTCCCTTTTTCTTCCCACCTACATGACACATGTACATTGCACACGATAAGGGTGAATTAGTGACGACATGATTTTACCTCATGCCATACAATGGGACAGTGTAAAACTGTTCGCCTGTCGACAAGCACACTCAGTGCAAGTCCATCGCAAAGAAATTGATCATCACTACAAAGCAAGTAACCATCACTACAAACTAAGTGATCAGTACTACACCATCACTACTTACTCGTTGTTAGTGATCATCACTCGGTTGTTAGTGCCCATCACTCAACGTTTAACGTATAGTCATGGTCAGTAATACATGACATAGTAAGTGATGCGCACTGAATGGGTAGTGATGGTCACTGCGTTTTATTTTATAGTGATCGTCACTATGGTTAGTGACCAGCACTACGTATAGATATTTTATCCCCATCACTAAATTGTTAGTGCCCATCACTTAGTATGTAGTCGTAGTTACATAGTCACTGACAGTTTTGTGATGAGCACTCAATTTGCAGTGTTCATCACTAGGTAGTTGTAGATAGTGATAGTCACTATATATTTCTAGTGACCATCACTACTTATTCGTTGTTAGTGATCATCACTCGATTGTTAGTGCCCATCACTCAACGTATACTCATGGTCAGTAATACATAACATAGATACGATTTTACAATATAACATGATACATCATTGCATGCATACATACATACATACATACATACAAACATACAATTGTAGAATATACACACACATACATACATACATACATACAAAACACTTAGTTTCGAAGGACGCCCAGGGTCAGTGAGGTCGGAGACAGCTCCTTTCGACGCATCGAAAGACGCTGATGAAGACTGCGCATGCGCTGCATTCTTGGAGTTCGAGGTACATAGGTAGATAGGTAGATAGGTATATAGGTAGATAGGTAGATAGAAAGATAGAAAGATAGATAGATAGATAGATAGATAGGTAGATAGGTAGATATAGATATAGATATTTGAAATGTGCGTGTATCTGTGTATCTTTGTATCTATGTACTCCTTTCCTGTGAGTCCCTGGTCACTTACTTGGCAGTGATGATAACTAAATTGATAGTGATGATTACTAAATTGATAGTGTGGTCACTTAGAATTTCGTGATGGTCACTTTGAAGTTAGTGATGGTCATTTTGAAATAGTGATGGCCACTGTGAAGTTAGTGATAGTCACTAAGAAGTTAGTGATGGTCACTTAGAAGTTAGTAATGGTCACTTAGAGTTAGTGATGATCATTTAATGCATAGCATGTCAAGAGGAATAGTAGCAGCAGTAGTAGTAGTAGTAGTAGTAGTAATAATAATAATAATAATAATAATAATAATAATAGTGCTTCTCTGTCAATGGCTGATGCAAATCTGCACATGCGCCTCCATAGTACGAAGAATTGACGATAGGCTCTAATGACACCCCCGCACGGGCAGTTCCAACACTTCCAGACGGACCGGTATGTTCAATAAAAATACTGGTGACACCGACGGGAATCGAACTGGCGACAGGGCCCAGATGATAGAAGTTGACCACTGTGCTATCACGGTGTCCATAATAATAATAATAATAATAATAATAATAATAATAATAATAATAATAATAATAATAATAATAATAATAATAATAATAATAATAATAATAATAATAATAATAATAATAATAATAATAATAATAATAATAGTGCTTCTCTGTCAATGGCTGATGCATTGCTGCACATGCGCCTCCATCGTCTCACCCGTGAGGGGAGTACGAAGAATTGACGATAAGCTCTAATGACACCCCCGCAAGGGCAGTTCCAACACTTCCAGACGGGCCGGTATGTTCAATGAAAATACTGGTCCAGACGGATCGGTATGTTCAATGAAAATACTGTTGGCACCGACGGGAATCAAACTGGCGACAGGGCCCAGAGGGTAGAACTTGACCACTGGAATAATAATAATAATAATAATAATAATAATAATAATAATAATAATAATAGTGCTTCTCTATCAATGGCTGATGCATTTCTGCACATGCGCCTCCATCGTCTCACCCGTGAGGGGAGTACGAAGAATTGACGATAAGCTCTAATGACACCCCCGCAAGGGCAGTTCCAACACTTCCAGACGGGCCGGTATGTTCAATGAAAATACTGGTCCAGAAATAGACCGGTATGTTCAATGAAAATACTGGTGGCACCGACGGGAATCGAACTGGCGACAGGGTATAATAATAATAATAATAATAATAATAATAATAATAATAATAATAATAATAATAATAATAATAATAGTGTATCTCCTGCCAATTGCTGAGCCAAAAGGCCATGTGCATCCAGTCCTCCATTCCATAAGGAAAGTCTCCACACCAATCGGTGGAATAAAGGAAGTGACGGCATAGAACATTACTCTAGGAGCTTTATACCAATCAGCCCATGGAAAGAATAATAATAATAATAATAATAATAATAATAATAATAATAATAGTGCTTCTCTGTCAATGGCTGATGCAAATCTGCACATGCGCCTCCATCGTCTCACCCGTGAGGGGAGTACGAAGAATTGACGATAGGCTCTAATGACACCCCCGCAAGGGCAGTTCCAACACTTCCAGACGGACTGGTATGTTCAATGAAAATACTGGTGGCACCGACGGGAATCGAACTGGCGACAGGGCCCAGATGGTAGGACTTGACCACTGGGCTATCACGGTGTCCAAAATAATAATAATAATAATAATAATAATAATAATAATAATAATAATAATAATAATAATAATAACAATAATAGTAATAATAATAATAATAGTGCTTCTCTGTCAATGGCTGATGCATTTCTGCACATGCGCCTCCATCGTCTCACCCGTGAGGGGAGTACGAAGAATTGACGATAGGCTCTAATGACACCCCCGCAAGGGTAGTTCCAACACTTCCAGACGGACCGGTATGTTCAATGAAAATACTGGTCCGGACGGACCGGTATGTTCAATGAAAATACTGGTGGCACCGACGGGAATCGAACTGGCGACAGGGCCCAGATGGTAGAACTTGACCACTGGGCTATCACGGTGTCCATAATAATAATAATAATAATAATAATAATAATAATAATAATAATAATAATAATAATAATAATAATAATAATAATAATAATAATAATAATAATAATAATAATAATAATAATAATAATAATAATAATAATAATGATAATAAAAGTAATAACTCTCTCTGTGTGTCTCAAACACATACTCTCACTCCTCTCTCTCTCTCTCTCTCTCTCTCTCTCTCTCTCTCTCCCTCCCTCCCTCTCTCTCTCTCTCTCTAGGTTACAGTCGCAGGCATCACGGACGCGTCTTTGAACAGGCACTTGATCAATCAGTTGTGTGACCTTGTCGCGCTCCATTATTTCCCCTATATATATGCCAACAGGAAGATAGATAGTCTGATCTTTCTCTATCTCTCTCTCTCTCTCACTCACTCTCTCTCTCTCTCTCTGCATATATATATATACATACATATATATATATATGCGTCCACTGACTATGCTGCTTTTCTTTCTCTCCTTTTTGTATTGTGTAGCTACAGCCAGTGGGTGCAACACGCTACGAATGTTATCAATAAGGGGTGGGGGGGGGGGGACCTGACGATACCACGCGATGTTACTTGCGTTTACAGAATTTCTTTTATGAACGAGTGGGCCCCTGGTGGCAAACATTGTCAATGCAACGGTCTTCTGGCGGATGCGCTTGCTCTGCACGAAACCCAAAAAGGTCTCTCCCTCCCTCCCTCCCTTCCTCCCTCTCTCCCTCCCTCCCTCCCTCTCTCTCATCACTTAGCATGTAGTGATGGGCACTTAATTAATAATTTGTAGTGTTCATCACTAGATACTTGTAGATAGTGATAGTCACTATGGCCAGTGACCATCACTACTGTAGATAGTGATAGTCACTATGGCCAGTGACCATCACTACTTATTCGTTGTTAGTGATCATCACTCAGTTGTTAGTGCCCATCGCTAAACGTATAGTCATTTCAGTATTACATGACATAGTAAGTGATGCGCGCTAAATGGGTAGTGATGGTCACTGCGTTTTTTTTAATAGTGATCGTCACTATGGTTAGTGATCAGCACTATGTATAAGTGTTTAGTTCCCATCACTAAATAGTTAGTGCCCATTACTTAGTATGTAGTGACGATCTCTCTTTCTCTCTTTCTGTGTAGTGACTATCACTATCTACAACTATCTAGTGATGAACACTACATATTAAGTACCCATCACTAAACTGTCAGTGACTAGGTCACTATAACTACATACTAAGTGTATATATATTATATATATATACATATATATACATATATATTTATATTTATATATTTACATACATGTGTGTGTCATTTTTATTTGTGTGTGTATATGTATATATATAATATATATATAGATGTGTGTATGTATATATATATATAATACATATTATACATATTATATATATAGATAGAGAGAGGGAGACAGAGAGAGAGAGAAAGAAAGTTAGGCAGGAAAGCAGACAAAATTATGTTTGCTCCCTACCTAACCTTTTAGTGTGTGTGTGTGTGTGTGAGAGAGAGAGAGAGAGAGAGAGAGAGAGAGAGAGGGAGGGAGAAAGAGAGAAAGAGAGAGAGAGAGACTGTCTTGTTTGTAGATGTTGTTGTTTGTAGATGTTGTTGCATTGAAACAAAAGAGAAAAAAGGAAAGAATAAAAAACTGTGTCAGACACACAATGTTACACACACAAGCACACACACACACACACACACACACGCACATGAAATACAAATGCAACACTAGAAATAGCCAAATACATTCAAACATATACGCACAAATAGATCCAGATACTAAGACAATAATACCAATAGCAGTTGCATTATGTGCATGGTGAATCAAATATTTCTATCAGTTGAATTCGAAGTTGGGACCGTGCGCGTTGAGGTACCTGTCAGCATAACAACAACACTGAAAGAAACAAGAACAACAACAACAACAACATTGTCAACAGCAGCAACAACAGCAACAACAGCGCGCTAGCAACAACAGCAACAACAGCGCGCTAGCAACAACAGCATCAGCAACGGTGTTGCAAAAGCAAAGTTTCGATAGATTTTTATTTTTCGTCCGGGCCGGCCTGATAATGAATTGCGGGCTGGCCTGACAAAAATGACTGCTCTGCATTTTCAAATAATTATTTCTCTAGCGCCGCGAGGGTACTCGCCTCGTTTCTTGACGTGTTATAATACATTTGTGTACGTTGTTTCTAAAGATACTAAAATATTTGAAAAATCTCGGGTATTTCATATGTTATATCATCAAGTATTCCAGTAATTATATTGGTTTTAGTGATGGGCACTAGCCTCTTAGTGATGGGCACTAGATTCTTAGTGATGGGCACTAGCCTCTTAGTGATGATCACTATAGTGGTCGTCATCATAAGGTATATTGTCTAGTCACTACATTAAAGACACACACAGAGAAAGTTATTACTATTATCATTATTATTATCATTATTATTATTATTATTATTATTATTCCTCTTGACATGTTATGCATTAAGTGATCATCACTAACTTCTAAGTGACTATCACTGACTTCTAAGTGATCATCACTAACTTCTAAGTAACCATCACTAACTTCGAAGAGACCATCACTAACTTCGAAGTGACCATCACTAACTTCAGAGAGAGAGAGTGTGAGAGAGAAAGAGAGATAGAGAAACTTTCGAGCCTTTCTCCCAGTCGGTCATCCCATGCGCACTGATCCTCGTTATGGACCACCCTGTGCCACGGCTCCATCCCAAAACAAGACAGCTGAGTGGCATGCTGCTCGAGCGTCGGACGTGCGACAACATGACGAAGGTCTTCGTCCGTTCCAAAAGCCTCACCATTCTCAAGGTGTCAAGTTTGATAATGCATGCCAAATTGAATCCCTGCCTTCGATTCTGTGCTGGATATGATGGTTGATCTCATGCACGTTGATGAAAACGCAGTTGCGCATATTGTTGCAATGAAGTCGGATGACTCTGAAGGAAAGAAACATCCCAAACACAAGCCCCTGCCAGGTCAGCCAAGACCTGTACGCAGAGAGCATGATGATTCCATTCTGCCTGATTATATGCAAGAGGCAGTCCTAAACACGACCTTCCTGCGTGTGTAGCGTGGGTGGGGTAACCTATCTCTACAATCCTCCCCCAAACCCCCGCAAATCGATGGACAAATCGTTGACTGTCAATATATTGCTGAAATTGCAACAGAGCCGCTAGCGTTGATACTACTACTACTACTACTACTACTACTACTACTACTACTACTACTACTACTACTACTACTAGTGCTGCTGCTGCTACTACAACTACTAACTACTACTACTACTACTACTACTACTACTGCTGCTGCTGCTGTTGCTGCTGCTGCTACTACTACTACTAGTAGTATACTACTGCTGCTGCTGCTAATACTACTGCTGCTGCTGCTACTACTACTACTACTACTACTACTACTACTACTACTAGTGCTGCTGCTGCTGCTGCTGCTACTACTACTACTACTACTACTACTAGTAGCGCTGCTGGTGCTACTACTACTACTGCTACTACTACTACTACTACTACTACTACTACTACTAGTACTACTACTACTAGTATTACTACTGCTGCTACTACTACTACTACTGCTGCTGCTACTACTACTACTACTACTACTACTACTACTACTACTACTAGTATTACTACTACTGCTGCTACTGCTACTACTGCTGCTGCTACTACTACTACTACTACTACTACTACTACTACTACTACTGCTACTACTGCTACTACTGCTACTACTAGTGCTGCTGCTACTACTACTACTGCTGCTGCTGCTGCTACTGCTGCTACTTGTACTGCTGCTACTGATACTACTGCTGCTGCTGCTGCTACTACTACTACTACTGCTGCTGTTGCTGCTACTACTACTACTAGTGCTGCACTGCTACTACTACTACTACTACTACTACTACTACTACTACTACTACTACTACCACTACTACTACTGCTTTGAGCTGGGAGGCAGTCCATGATGTCAGTTCTTTGAGCGATTTACACGCGTTATTGATTCGCGCCTGGATACATAGGTCCGTAGATACAAACATGTAGCAGAAGTGACTTTGGCAACAGAAACTGTGTAGTTCGCGATCGTGGTCAAGTCGTGCTTTTGTCGTTCCAAGCAACCGTTTCCTTGCCCCTGGGCGAACCTCGCGAGTTGGAATTGTAGGTAGCTGGTAGTTGAGACTGGCCAGTGCACTACTACGACTACTACTACTACTACTACTACTACTACTACTACTACTACTACCTACTACTACTACTACTACTACTACTACTACTACTGCTAGAACTTGCGGTGCTGCTACTGCTCGATGGAGGAGGGACTGAGGATGCGATTGCAGATGATAAACTTTGTCTTTGAGGCAGATCATAATGCCTTCGAAACCGGTCCAAGGCACTTGGTGGGGTCGGAAGAGCATTTGGAAACAACAGGCTGTGCGGGGCAGCGCCTGCGGATGCAGCGGGTGCAGTATGTTTGTCTTCATCGTCCCTATACTGCTTGCGAAACCGCTCTAGAGGGTCTTTTGTCTTGATGGAGAAAGCTTGCAAGCATATTAAGCTAGGAACTACCGAAAACAGCAAGGATCGTGCCATCTTACTAGACCTAATATAATTATAATTCATATGAATGAATGTTTTATGGTTTTTATACTGTTTTAAAAGGAAAAGAACATCAATCATTACATTATTATTACAGTAAGGTAGAAGGAGTTAAAATGTAAGTGTGTGATGAGGGAACAAAGGTTTGGATTCACGTACCCTGACAGGGAGATGAAGTGAAGCTTAAAATTCTGCAAATATTGCAGCCATGCACAACATGATGCGCATCTATGAAACACAAAAACACATACCATGCAAATATACTACGTCGCCCCCTTTAAATAAACTAAAAGCAATAGCTTTCCATGCTTAGTAATGATTGTGATAAGCAAAATGCAGAAATATGAAGTCCCAACATTTTCCTGCAAAATTTGCTGAATCTGATGTTTTCTATGTCTATACTAGTCCAGGATGAGACAAACAACAAAATAATGTTATCTACTTCGAGATATTAGACTAATTTATGATTTTATTTATATAAAGTGACCATAGCTGCAAACGCTTTGAATGTCTGGAAGAAAAACGAAATTTTGCGCAGCGCAGCCACAACTCGCTGAAGTCTAACACATACACGGGGCACAGAAATAAAATATATATGCAAAAAACCTGTTGACAGGCATGAAACCTAAAGATCTATGTAATAAAATGGATCTTTACAAGCTGTGGTCAGAATGTAGAAGTGGACAAAGCTTTTTGCAGCAATGGCGCCAACAAAAAAGTTGTACTGGGTTTTCTCACAGGATAATTAACACAATATGATAAGAACTGGTAGAAACTTGCAGAACATTACTGTCTATCAGAAACCACAAGCAAAATACTATAAGAATGTTAAATAGAAAAGCTAGGACGAGAACAACAACAAAATCCTGCAATATTTTGGGGGGATCCACAACTACCGAAAAAATAAAACAGAAAACAAAGAAAAAAAATTGCAAACTTAATAGAATTCTTTGTTAAGGTAGTAGGAACAAGTCTGGTACAAAAAATACGTAAAACAATGCTTGGATTAAGAGATATGAACGGTAGAACACCATGTCTCTGCGAGGAACAACTTTTTCATTTTTTAGACTAGATTAAACATTAAACATATCTATCTATCTATCTATCTATCTATCTATCTATCTATCTATCTATCTATCTGGTATCTATCTATCTATCTATCTGGTGTGAGTGTGCTGGGTCCGTGGTGGGGTGCCTTATGTGTGCCTAGCCATACGCCTATGAGTCACATGCCGAAATAGCGACGGGAAGCACAATCCTGTTCCCTCAGGGTGCCCTTTCTCGCTTGTTGAGCCCGGAATAAAACCCACAGTGCTCTGTCGGTTTATACTAGACTGTCGAACAGTCTCGAAACTCCATCTGCTTACTGGGTCCTCTGTAATGGAGGTGGGAGCTCGTTCTGCAAGGGGCGCTTATGGAACGAGCCCTGGCCCCGCCTGGTACTAGGGAGATTTGGTATCGCCTGTATCAGTCCCTTCCGTGCAAACATCACGGCTTAGCTGGGCATCGGGTTAATACTTTACCCACAGACTTCCTTGGTTGACGAAATCAGAAGCTCCTTTTTTCTGACATTAGTCGATATCTCATCTATCTATCTAGAGGACACGCGTAGAACCGTCAGATTGCATAAATTCTAAGCTTAGTGCTCTTTCCCAGCCCCTACCCAGTCGCCGATTGGCGGCAGGGTGGAATGGATGCTTAAATCTTCGGATATGCAGAGCTGATAGACCAAATATATCTATCTATCTATCTATCTATCTATCTATCTATCTATCTGTCTGTCTATCCATTTATCTATCTATCCATCTATCTATCTATTTAATCTATCTACCTGTCTATCTGTCTGTTTATCAGTCTATCCAGCTGTGTCTGTCTATGATGTACCCTTATGTTTGTTTGTCTGTGCGTGTTGTCTGTTTCTGCTTTTCATATCTTCACTTGTCTCCCCCCACCCCCCCTCCAAATCCATACACCTCTCTCTGTCTCTCTCTCTCTCTCTCTCTCTTTCTTTCTTTCTTTCTCTCCAGCGATCAAGGCGTTCTGGGCTGGTCGGAAACGATGTCGCACCCCTTATCGTTTCTAGATAAGTATTTAGCCTGACGTTTAAATTGAAATTCAGTATAGAGGCGTCAAGTTACTAGTAAGCACGTATAACTGCGGCATGAGAGATGAAAAACTTGGACCCCTGTTGTGGTGTGCGTCTTCCTGTTGAGTTTGACAAGCGCAGTAATATTGAGATAATAGGCATATTAAAGCAGTGTTCTGCGTAATAATAATAAGATGTATACATACATCATCACTTTCCTTCTCATACTTCATCTTCGCGGGTTACTCATGGACCCCGCGAGTGGCAACTTTCTATTAAAACAGTGATCGCGTTAAAAAAAGCATGCTTCCTTTTCGGCTCTGTCCTTCAATTATTAAAAGTTGTTCAGTGGAAAAAACATTGTTAGGACTGATAATCAATATATATTAAATAGTTACATGGGCCGGCCGTATAAGAGTAACGGTGTCGTTAGGGCCATGATTCAACTACTTACATACGGCCATTCATATTACTCAGTACTCTGCTCTTTTTGTTGGTGCGGGCGGGTATGCCGCGTTATTCCCATAGAATTATTAATTCAGTTTTAGTTAAGTAGCTTTACGAGTAGTAGTCACGTAGTACTAATAATTTTACCTTAAGTTAGACGGATGCAATCAATTGCCTTTTTATCACTATTACTTAATATCAGTCCTGAACTTTAATATTTCCATACTATTACCTTGATTAAGTAATTCATCTTATTTTCTTGAATGTCTGAACCAACACCTAGTGTAGTTCCAGTTTTGCCACCGAGTTACTTAGTGAAGTGTCACTTTTCCTTCCTTTCATCAAAGGGCTGCAATCACTGATTAAAGATTGTCCGAGGCTCTGTATTCAGACTTGTGACTCTCTTTATTAATATCAATATCAATGTGACCGCCGGGATACTTGGCTTCACCGCTAAGACGATGATTAGGTATAAACTGGTCACTCACGGACCTTACCCTACCTTTCACTTGCGGTTTGTCGGGAGACTTCGTTAAAAGCCAGGTTGCTCACAGCCACTTTAATCCGAAGACATATACCCAAAACTGAACTGCAAGAGAGCTAACTAATCTAAGTGCGCGACTAGCAGTAACTGACGCTCAATAATATGGTCCGGTGCACAATGGTAAAACGTAACGTGCACAATTGACTTGGATTACCAATTACTGTTACTCCTAATTATGACTTAGTAAAATGTTACCGCACATAGAAATCAATCATAATTACGACTTAAATAGTAACTCGATGTTGCCTGTCCAACGCTCCCCCTTAATTCAATGTCAATTGTATTATTTAATAACTTCGTAAATCGTGTCTGACTGAGTAAGCATAACAACAAATAAAAGCTACACATACGCGACTCAAAACGAAGAGAGTCATAAATTACGAATCCACAGAATCCTCAATTCCTCGCCGCGAAAGCAACTCGATCCAATGGGTCGATTACATTGAAGTAAAAGGACTCGTTTGTAAATGACAAACTCGTACTTGCAAAATGAAAGCAATAATTACGTAATAGCAAAGTTGAAGTTGCTTTTCGCGCGTAAATCACATTAAAAACTGATTCATCGATTAGCCCTCTGATAACTAACGATAATGTGGCGGCAGTCCGTGCCCAACGTGATGATGCAGTCGCAAGTCGTTGCAGTTATGGTCAAAACTTCATCCATGTTCGACTCCTCCATTTCGTCCGACTTCTGCTATCCCGCTCTTGTCGTCCACGATCGATGGTGACTGATCGTCACGCGCCTCGTCAAACGCTCGAATTTAAGTCCACGGGATCATCCATCTCGCCTCAAACGAACACCTATATAGAGATATCGCCTGCAAAGAAAAGACTCACACTCACACAAAGAACATCATGAGTGAACTCAGCGGAAATTTGCGGATTTTCCGTTAAGAGGGTTTATGGTTTAAGAGTGATCATGAATTTATTAACCAAGTACTCAAATTGGTCCTTAGGTACATGTTTAGTTAATACATCTGCTATCTGTTTCTTAGTTCCTAGTTTTACAAACCTTACTTTTAAGAGTGATCATGAATTTATTAACCAAGTACTCAAATTGGTCCTTAGGTACATGTTTAGTTAATACATCTGCTATCTGTTTCTTAGTTCCTACTTTTACAAACCTTACTTCTTTATCACGTTGTGCGTGATGCATGCAATGTAGTTCAAGTGGTAAATGTTCAGTGCGTGACCCTGACATTCCTCTCTCTGCCGCTAAAATAGTTTGTGCGTTGTCCTCAAATAATTCGAATGGGCTTTTCTGTGCTACTCCTAATTCCTCCGCTATATGTCTAACTGCTAACCCTTCACGAATACATTCTACAGCTGCGAAGATTTCCGCATCATTCGAGCTTCATGCAATACGTGATTGTCGTTTCGATAACCATGCAATTGGGTCACCTCCCCATAAAACTATATACCCTGTACGAGACTTTCCTGTCCTTTTGCACACTTTATGTGCCGCATCAGGCCATAGAGTAATTCCGGGATATGTTCTTGCTTCTTGCGATGATTTCGGCCCGTGAAATGCAATACCGCGAAATGAGTTCACTAAGTACCGAAAAATTCGTCCCAACATTGCATAAGTCACTCCGACGTCAACAGTCTGCATAACGCTAGCTGCGTTCAAAGCTTGGTCTGCATCTGGTCTAGTCATCTTAGTCAAAAATAGTAACTTTCCAACTAAGCTAGGAATGGAATGCTTCCTAAGTGCACTAGATTCCGACATAGGTTCTGGCTCCTGTTCTGCGCTAGGCGTGCTTAGCGGGCGTGCGTCTGCATATCCTACGTCTTTCAAGATCTGTTTCTGATATCTCGTCTGATGTAGTAAAATGCGACCTCCTTCCTGTTCTATTTCTATACCCTTAAACTCTTTGGCTACTCCTAATCGCTTTAGGGGATAGAACTTTTCTAGTTGGCTTGCAAACTTATCATACGTACGTTCGTTAGGCGCCGAAAAGATTAGATCATCTACATGAAATATGCCAATGATTGCGTCTCTTATGGGTTTGTCTTTCTCAACGAACATACATAGATCTGCGTCTAGCAATCGAAATCCTAACTCTTCTAACTTTGAGGCCAAGATTTTATAAGTTTATAAGTTCTAACTTTGGGGCCAAGATTTTATAAAGGTATTCCCGCTTCCTCTGTTCTCCAACACGACGGCCCTTACATTATATTGGAAAAGCTTTCCAATAACACCATTCGCCTCCGGCAGGAGCACAACAACAAGGTCCTCCGCAAAATTGACATTGCACACATCAGCCCCTACACGGCCCCAACCGATCTGGCTCAGGCCATCGACTCGGTCCAGGATCAGGCGCGCAATGACGACCAGAAGGACTATGTTGTTGGTGAGGTGATAGCCTTCATCGACGATGGCTTGCTCAAGTTAGGGATGATCATGGATGAAGATCCCACAAACGATCGCGACGACTTCCGCGTCCACCAGCTCGGCATCACTTCGCTATCTAATATGCAATACCGCCCTGTGGAGCCGATTGTCCATCCGGACGGCACAATCACGGAGGGACCGACGCATCTCCAATGGACCAAGCCTCTCAACTCCTGGAAGAAGATGACACTCGACAGTGAATGATTAGGTCGTTCATCGCGATATTCAGTTCAAGCCAAGCTCCAACTCCAGGAACAAGGGCTCGATCATTCCCGAACAACTAAAACGTTTACGCAAACCTTACAGGTAAGAAGTACTATTTTCATGTTTTCAAACTAAGATCGAAGTATACTCTCAAGTGGTTTTTGCTTTTAGACTCCATTCGGACTCTATCTCCTTTCCCACTTCATATACCACCCAACAATTTAGTATTTTCTACAGGCTTGTACGATAGTCATATTCACATATTCTGAACTGGAATTAGCCAAGGCAGGTTACACAATGCTATTTACCGCTTTGAACACGTAGTGATAGTGTTGGCCCTACGCTCCTTTCATGATGTATGATTGGGTACACTCTGTAATGCCCCCAACGATAGCTCGTAAAAAGTCGGTAATACAACCAAACACAGTCCTCAAGAATGAGAATGATGTCTCGTTGTATTAGCTCAGTGAAGCCAAAAAGGAAAACGGCAACAGACCAGGAATAAAATTGCATCAGGTCCAATCCGGACAAATAATACTGAAAAACAAGCTGGTGCACCTGTCACCAGGAAAAGGTTTTTTTTTACCGGCTTTCCGGGGGGTGATGCCTACAGTACTACCCCCTCCCGATTTTATGATGGAAATAGCATTTTCGTCATACACCTGATTTCTTTCTGCAAATAGTATGCGCTATGGAGTCATGCCACACAGCACATCGACCCACGGATAGACGCTAAAAGACGATAAATATATCCTCATACGGCACGTCAAAGCGGATTCTCTAGCCTTTCTTGTAAATTTTGAACTCCTTCCCCTCAATTTCTTTTTTTTTTTCGGCAGTATGTCAAGAACAAACGTACAATTAATAAACAAATACAAGCAACGTGGTGCTGTAGTACGATTCCCCCTTTGATCTCCTTCTTCTTCTTATCATTATCATTATTATTATTATTATTCACAGGGAGATCGTAAGTACATTGTCTTTTTTAATGACATACCCTTGTATAAGGCGGATATCCTATGATATGGTATTAGGGGGCCAGTCCTAATAGCTATATCCGAAGTCGAGGTGTATGTACCCGACCCTGCGATATACCGACACAAGTAGAGATTGACCGTGCTCAGGTACGACAGTATATAATCTATCGTAAAAAATAATTTAATGAAAGTTTCAGAGAACATTTCATTTTCGAGAACATCATCCCAGGACTTGGAAAGGGTCATACCCGGGAACACCATCGCTCAATACACTAGCGATCCCCGTATACGGTGTAGTATCATCGTCGATCGACCTTTCGCACTCGTATGTTGCGATCGAATGCCAAGTTATATCACTGAGTCTTTTTAATATTCATATTGATAACTGATGATGCATGATCAAATCATGATACGCCGTGGGCAATCAATCAGTTTATTTGAGACGCATAAAGAAAAATAGTTTCTTTGTCACTGCCTTCGTCGTCTGGCGCGGATTTCTTTGCCTGGTGGAGGACCACCAACAAAAGTCAGATCGAACTTTGACTGTTCGAGAATGTCCCAGATCTTATTAGGGATTCCGCCCAACGATAATTCAAAAGGGACATCAAGCACTCCTCTTGGCAGTGTCTGAATGGTCCACGCAGTGTAATCCTTGTCTCTGGGAGTAATTGTATCATCCCATGTCTCGAGACTTTTTGCGTCTTTATATACTGGCAGATAATGTCTTGCCTTTGGAACCTCAACCGGGTCCATACTTCTCCAGAACTGGAGTATCGGTTGTACTATCTTTGCGGCTGATGATATTTTGAGTGTCCGTGTGACACGCATCTGTCGTGGGACCGCCACGACCCGCATCAAGTATAAGTCTGAGAGAGTGTCATCAGCGACATGTTGTTCCGCTGGTCTCATCAGATAGAAAACATTTTTCACCCATGCGATGGTTGCTATCGCATCGCCTTCCTTCCATCGCTCATGGACAATCTCAACGTTGCCCGCGTTTGGGTCAGTGTCCGTCCCCTCCTCCTCCTGGTGGACGTCCTTTGATCTCATCGACCTCATCGCCTTCCTCGGTTGGTCGTTGATAAGATCATTCCGCGCTCTCCTTAGCTGCGCCTCTGTGATCTTCTCCTTCTTTCCGCTATGCTCTCGCGGAGACTTGGACTGAGTCCCCACCGCGCTTATGCGGTCAGTCTTCTCCTTGCTGTCCACCTCACTCTCCTCCTTCTCAGCTATCGGTGCCCGATAAGCATCGTTTTGGTCTATGCCAGCCTCCTTGTGGATGGGCGGCACCTCTTTGAAATCATCCTTCATCCGTTTTAACGCCTCCTCAACGGATTCATCTTCCAGTAAGAAGGGATCATACTTAATCAGCCTTCTTACATTCACAATTTGCACCTTCCCTCTACCCCTGATCTTGTAATTGAGAGGTCCCGTCTGTTCCATAATCTGATAAGGTCCTTTCCAGTGAGTGAACAGCTTAAAGCTGACTCCCTTCGGGACTTGAGGATGGTACAATAGTACAATATCCCCGACCTGGAACTTGATCTGATCCAAGTGCGCTTGTCGCACCCCTTCAGCATCAGTCTTTCGGCGCTCCGCCTCTCTATGCGCCCTGACTATTTGTTCCGCCTCCATCTTCACTCTAAGTCTCATCCCAAACAACTCATCCGCATCCGCCCAAGTGTCTTTTGGGTGAAGGAGCGAAGTCGGGATATCAGGCTCACGCCCATATACTAACTGATATGGCGAGATTGAGCTCTTCGAGCCTCCTAACGCCGTGGAGGATAGACAGTTCATTGTAAACGCAAATGATGGTGCTGCCTCGACCCATGCTCTTTGATTCTCCTTCTTCGTGCAATACATCTTTAGCGAGGCTTTGAGGGGTCTGTGTACCCGCTCGATTTTCCCATTTGCTCGCGGGTTATAGGCAGTAACATATTGCCATTTCATCCCGTAATGCTTAGATAGTTTGTCGATGACCTCGTTATTAAAGTCCGAGCCTCGATCAGAACGTATCTTTCTTGGTACTCCGATCTGTGAGATGATCCTATCGATCAGCGCCTCGGCCGTCGTCTTGCCGGTAACGTCTTTGACAGGGATGATCCACACATAGTTGGTGGCTCTGTCAATAGCCGTAAGGAGGTATTTGTAACCATCCTTCGATTCTGGGAAAGGTCCCACATGATCAATGTGTATAAACTCAAACATCCCCGCATGAAGAGGAAATTCGCCAATCAGGCCGAAATTTGCCTTCAGTGGTGTTTTGTTTATCTTGCACGGGATGCATGCATCCACCGCCTGATCTATCTCCTCCTTCATCTTCTTCCACCAGAATCGCCTCGCTACGAACATATGAGTTCGTTGTCGACCCGGATGCGCCAAAAGTGGGCAATTGTGGGCTGCGACAAATATAAATCGTCTCAGACTCTCCGGTACCCAAAGGGTCCATTTGTCCGGCTGTGACGCATAGCGACCGTGAAGGCCCTTGTACCACAGTAGACCATCTCTCCATCCCATCTCCTTCATCTGATCTTTGATCGCTTTCGTCATCCGTAGCTCATCCGGGTTCTGATATAACTGTATCAGTTCTTTAAACTCCGGATCTTGAGCCTGTTGTTGCCTCCATGCGGTAGGCGAGGCTATATGGATAGTACCATCTTCTAGCCGTACCCCGATTCTTTCCGGGTCATCGTCTAGGTCACTTCTCCGCTCTTGAGGAGGCTCCGCATAAACTTCCTGCGTCTCCTCTTCCTCTCTTATGTTCGCCTTCGCATTCTCATATACCTCATAGGACCACTCAGCGTCCTCCTGGGTATGTAGCTCACAACATATCCCGTGATCCGGGCCTTGTGGACTGTACCGTAGACCTGTGCGGTCATATCGGACTCCACTCGCCATCTCCATCGCCTCAATGTGGCTGACCTCATACACCTTGTCAGTGGACAAGTCTTCCATCTCCACCGTGGACACCAACGCCGATACTTCTGAGTTAAACTCTAGCCTAGAGAGGCTATCAGCGACCACATTTCGCTTTCCCGGTAGATGGACCATTGTAAAATCGAAACAAGACAAGAGCGCTTGCCACCGCGCCAGCCGTCTCGTCTGTTCATGATTCATCAACCATAACAGGTTATGATGATCAGTTCTGACAGTAAATTGAGGTCCTCCCCACAAATACTCTCTGAGCCTCTTGAGGGCCCATACTACCGCCAACGCCTCTCTTTGCCTTGTGCAATAGTTTCTCTCCGCCGCACACAACTTCCTACTAATAAACATGATTGGGCGTAATTTCTTCTCCTCATCCTCTTGTTGTAATACAGCCCCAATCGCAAACTTAGATGCGTCTGTATCGACTACGAATTGTTTCGTAAAGTCGGGCATCGTTAACACCAGTCCTCCGTCTTTCGGGTCTTTGTAAATGAGATCTTTGAGCGCATGAAACGCTTGCAAAGCCTCTTCGTCCCACTTCTCAAAGTCTCCAAAATCTATCATTTTCTCCACTTTAGCCCGTGTTGCACCCCAATCGGGTATAAACTGGCTATAGTATTGCGCCATCGCAAGGAATGAGTGCAATTCAGTGCGGTTCCTCGGTATCGGTCGATTCATAATCTCCTCCCTCTTCTCTTTGGATATCGAGACTCGATTATGGGAGATCTCGTACCCTAAGTATGTCACACTCGTCTTGGCAAGTTGACACTTCTTTAGATTGCACTTCAGGCCAAAAGCTCCGATGCGCCTGAATATATCGGACAAATGATCGATATGCTCCTCCATTGTGTTAGAGTATACGATAATGTCATCGATATAGCAAAATGCATATTCTCCCGCCTTCTGTCCCCGCCTTCTCATAAAGCCACCGTCAGACAAATCATCGTACTGACTGCTCAACATCTTCTGCATCGCCTTCTGGAAAAGTCCTGGGGCTTGCTTGAGGCCCATCGGAAGCACTTTCCATTGATATATTTCCATACCCACCACAAACGCCGTCAGCCATCTGGACTTTTCCTCCAGTGGTATCTGCCAGAAGCCATTCTTAAGGTCAATGACCGAATAGAATTTTGCATTCCGCAGTACTCTCCTTCCTTCTTCTAATGTCGGGAGAGAATTTCTCTCTTCCTCCAGCACCTTGTTAACACGAGCATAGTTAACTGTCAGGCGCCATTCTCCTCCTGGCTTCGGCACTATTCTCGGTTGTGAGACTATTGAGGATGTTGATCTCTCAATAAAGTCCTCATTGAGCAGCTGTCTTGCTAGCTCCTCCGCTATCTTCGCCTCATGTATACTCAAATTCGCCCTTCGTGGTGCCGGTGACGGCTCCGCACCCGGTATTTTGTAAATAACCGCAGTGAAATCTTCAGGCTTGACACCACCTGCATGTGGAGGGTCAAAAATTTCCTTGTTCGCCTCTAATTTGGCTTTTAAAAGCTCCTTCTCCTTCTCCGTGCCTACTCCTTCTTCCAATATTTTCCGCGCCGCCTCTTGAAAATCTTCATCAGACATCTGCTTATGCTGCTTGAGGGGTTCTCTGTCCTCCTCCAAGCCTAAGTCCTCTTCCGAGACATCATCTAGGCCCGTCTTTTCATACGTGACCGTGTCCGGCTCATCATCTTTACCGAGCTCCACCAGCATGTCAATGAGTCTCGCGTATTGCAAAGGAGCTGTACGGGTGTAAAAACCATCAAAGCATGTGAATGCTTGCGGTATCAATTTCAACTTGTCGAGGTCTCTGAGCTTCCGCTTGTATGCACTGCTCTGCTCACGAGTTCCCATTCGACAAGCCACCACTAGCTGTTGCTTGCGAGAGGGTACCGGTATAGGATTATCAATAAGCCGGTCCCTTATTTCCTGCGCCCATATCGCCTTCTCATTATATGGCAGGATAATAGTATACGGCTTATTATTTTCGAATAAAGTCCGTAAGCATTTCTTCACTTCAGACAGTGAACGCGGCCACGTGGCTCGTCACCCCAGAAATCAGTAATAAAACTTTTAATAGTTTCTGGTGGAGTATCCGGGATTCGCCCGTTCTCCTTGGTACAAACTCCTCCCTTTTTTCTTCTCCTACTTTCGCATGGAAACAGTATCCGTTAGTAATATGGACATCTGTTCCTACTCCTTCCGCGAATCTCGCCAACGACGGGCTTCTTTGTGCGACACATATAATCTCCTCCTTTCGCTTCTCGATTAAGTCATCAATAGACTTTTTATCCCAATGGCATGTCGGAACTGTGACAGTGCACACTTGGGATTCCCAATTGTCGGTCCAGGACAGTTCATCCGGTCTTACGACATGGGGGTGAACGTACACCTCAAGTGCCTCATGTGCGATGGCCATCTTTTTGTGATCCGTCGCTAGACTCAGCTCATAAGCCTCATAAGAGTCAGTAACGTTGAAGGGATCAATATCGTTCTCTTCTCCTCTTTTTACTCCATATATCACTCGCCGTGCGGCGCAATCAATCACAGCCCCCATCGTAGCCAATTGGTCATACGATAGTAATATTGACCCGTGGTAACCGGGGACGACATAGAGGTCCATACGGTATACTCGTGCGGATTTCAATTTAAAGGTCAGTGTGATGATTCCCGTGATATCCGTCCGGCTGCTCACTCCTTTGAGAGTGCCCGTTGACTTTTTCATATTTCCGTCCACCCAGTCCCGGTATCGATTCAAAAACTTCCTGCCGACAATATTAATATTCGCCATCGTATCATTACCAACTTTTAATATTGTCTTCAATGTTTCACAATAAAGTTCCGTATAACACAGAGCATCGGGCCTGTGTATATTGGCTGCGAGAACAAGAACTTTACGTTCCAAATTTTGGAGTCTTGTCTCTAAGTTTTTCAACTCCTCCTTCTTCTCCTGCTTCACCTCAGTAACATTTTTATTATTCTGCGGTACTGGTGCGTTTACTATTTGAGCGACATTGTCTTGTGGTACTTGAGTACACACATTGTCTTTTTGCTCGCCACCCGCCGCGACCGTGGACATTGAGTCCGTTCGTGGTTGTTTGCTTGGCCGAGGCGATACGTCTGCCATTGGCCTCCTCGCCTCCATCGCAAGTCTCGCCTTCCTATTTGCATCAGTTATCATTGGTAACCGTGCTGTATGAACGGGTATGAGACTACCTTGGGGCTGCAGTCTCTGTGTACCCACATCTTTGTTTTCACATAGAGGAAGCGTTGGCCCAGTCTGCACAACAGCATTAGAAAGCACTGTGACTTTAGGGTTAAACTTCACAGTCTTCTCCTTCCTCTCTTCTTCCCCCTCCAGTCATTCCACCACCTCGAAACGATTACCTTGAGTAGTGTCCGGGTAGGATGACGTATCGGTCTCCGAGGCAGTGTTGTAGGCCTGAGCTCGACCGAAATTTGGGTTGGAGCTTGCCCACGAGCCTCCTCCTCCTCTGGGTGGGGGGGCTGGAGCTCGAACAGCTCTCCCTCCATAAGGGGTATATCCCCGACCTCCTCCTCTTCCTCTCTGAGGGGTTCCCTGCCACCTCGAGGCTCCTCTCCATGTTCCTCGTCCTCGTCCTCCTCCTCCTCCTCCTCCTCCTCGTCCTCCTGCTCCTGCTCCTCCTTCTCGTCCTCTTTGAGAGGCCTTTAAGTTCTTTTGTCTCTCCCTTTCCTCCTTCTTCTCCTTCATCCTCTTCATGTAGGTAATGATTGCCTCTCGTAACTCCTCATCATCACACATATTGGCATACCAACCTTCGTTCACAGCGGCAATCTGAAGCATATTGAAAAGGCCCGGTTCCTTGCCTTCCGTCCTGCTCAGAAA
>WBZZ01003258.1:35000-47488 GCA_019918135.1 Paulinella micropora
TAGAACTCATTATATATACGATGAATAGTATATGCTTAATACATAATTCAATGATTGAATATAAGAGCAGGCGAGCGAGATTGTCTTCTCCTATTGGTGTCCAACCCCAATGTTTGGCCTCGGCCAAGCGATTTTTTTATAAGGTTGGACACTTTTTAGTTATTATTAATATTAAATTTCGGTATTTATTATATTATTCTTCTTACTATTATCTATATTTTAACTTGTCCAAGTTGTCCGACCTTTTATTAAGAAATGAAAAAATTTTTGTCGTCTCCAGTTTTTATACAATAAGGAAAATAATTTTCCGCCCGCGGGTATTGGCCTTTGTCATTTCGGCCTTCATTATTACTAACACGTGTTTGTCTCTCTCAGACTGCTACTATTAACAACAACTGGCCGAGTCACGGTGGTTTTAACAACATTTAGGGACATATCGGGGGTAATATAGATTTTTGATTTAAAATAATTAAAATAATATAAACTTGTCTAATATACACTGAGGATGTGGAGCGAAGATGATAAGAAATTTGTTAGTTAGTTAAGAGTTGCTACTTCTGAAAATAAAATTTATGAAGTCGTGTCCAACTTCTATGATAGTGAGTTGAAACCAAGTGTCGCGTTTCATAATGCTATTATATTGTTATTTAGCACACCAACGAGTGATGAAGAGGCACTTGAAGCACTAAAAGTTCAAGTATATATCCAAAATATGCTATTGTGTATCCTAATTTGAATAGTAGAAGGCAAAGACTTTCTGAGGTGAGAAAAAAAAGCAATAGAGCCTTATCAAAGCGAAAAAGTATATGAAATGAGCAAACTGGATAAGTATTTTAATCTGAATGAAGACGAGCGAATTGATATTGTAGAAGGATATAAGAAAGATGTCAAAGCCAAAAATGAACAAAAAATACAGATTGATGTCCGTGATGTAATGGCTAAAATGAACGATATGATATTAAGTAATGACCCTTACTAAAACTACTTGCTTTGATGATAGCAATTGGAGCAAGGCCTGTTGAAATTTGATAAAAACACATACGAATTAATACCAGATAAACCTTCTTGGTTGCGAGTAAATAATTTAGCAAAAAAGAGAGAAGGACAAGAAAAGAATTTGACTGAGAGACCTGTCGTCCTTTTTACTCCCCAGTTCGTAATAGAAAAAGTAAATTCAATACGGAACCATTTCAAGAAAAAGGGAGCAGTTATCATTAACAACGATGGTGTGCTTGATAAACAAAAGAATAATGAACTAAATAAAAGAATTATTAAAATCTTTCCTTGGCTTTCGGAATACACACAGAAAAGTGGTATGTTGCGAAAACTATATGCTAGTTTGTCGTATAGTAACTTTGCTAATCCGAAATTAGAGAATTTTAATACATGGGTTTCTAATGTACTTGGTCATGGTGATATGCTCCCTAGTTTTAGTTATAGTTGGGTTAATGTGCCGACCCTGAAGAAATAAAAGCAGAAGGATTAAAAGCGACTAGAGGAATTACGAAGAAAGATAGATAGATTTATGTCTGAATTTAAGTAATATTAATGAAACTGAAAGCGAAAACGACACTGCAGAAAGTAAATACAAACCATTAGGCAAAAAAGCGAGCAGAGATGATAAGTATAAATTGCTTGAACAGATTTACAACGATAATCCAAATATTACTAATACTAATAAGCAAGATTGGGGCAGTTATTGTTATTGTTAATAAGTTTATCAAGAGAAGAGGAGTGGAGCGACGAAGAGCGAAGCGAAAAAAGAAGCAAAACCACAAGAAGAAACCGCGAGAGAGGAAATAAAAGCACCATTAAGAAGAAACACAAGAAATAAAACAAAAAGATTAATACTTAACAACGATTAAAGGCGGTTCGCGATATCTTGCCCTAATATTAGACTCTTGTCTATAGCAATTAATAGAACAGATTGTGAAAAACTGAACACCATCTACATCATCAATATCAACTGCTATAATGTGGGGTGTGATTGGAATGTGCGAGACAAACCGCATATATTGCAAAATTCTTTTCTATAATTCTGCTGGACATTTCTGAATAAACAAATGTTCTTATGTGTCCAACTATATCGCTTGGCAATTCTTGTATTATTACGCACATATTTTATATAATATAAAATATAAAATGAACCCTTTTGGTCAAAGCACGAATACACCATCGTCATCAACTACATCGTCATCTTCTTCTTTATCTATTGATAGCATTAAAGATGCTTTACCAACAACGGCCTTTGGAGAATTGCGAACGGCCACTTTGTCACCAGTATTACAAAATGTATTCACATATGGTATTAATACACGATTCTTTGACAAAACGGAGACTAATGGAGGGGTGGTATCAACTGCTAATTCAATGGCAGTTTTGACTACATCGGCCTCAGGTAATTCAACCGCACAAATCACGACTATTGAACGAGCCAAATGTAGAAGTGGCATGGGCTTAGTTGCTAGATTTTCCGCATTGTTTCCATCATCTATCGCCGCAGATAGTTTCAATTGCGATATTGGCATAGGCACACCAGCAGACAATTTATGTTTTAGACAATCAAGTTTGGGAATGTCTGTTGTGAAGAACTGCGGGAAGTGTGGAAAATGTGGTTAGTCAATATGCGTGGAATGTTGATAAATGTAATAATACTGGAAACTTCCCTACGATTGATTTTACTAAATTGAATGTGTTCGAAATAGTTGTTCAATATCTGGGTAGTGGTCAAATTACATTCAAAATAGAAAACCCACGAACTGGGCGAATGGAAGTAGTTCATTCAATTAAATACGCGAGCACTGCTACCACTCCATCATTGGATCAAGCGGCGTTTGCGATTTATGCGAAGGCATATTCGTCAAGTCTTGGATCCGTTGTAATGAAAACGGCGAGCATGTTTTTGGCAGTTGAAGGGACTATTGATCGGACTATTGCTATAACTAATTCGTATGATAATGTCAAGAGTATAGGATCAACTGAGAATACCATATTTACCATTAGAAACCGCGCCACATTCAACAGCAAAAACAAATTACAACATAATCTACTTTGAGAATTTATGCATCAGCAATTCGGACACTAAAACATGTATCGCGAGAATTATTCTCAACACCACATTAGGAGGAACACTTCTTATTCAAATTACGATACAAACACATCGTTAGCAGAAGTTGATACGGCGGTGACAACAAGAACGGGCGGAAGTGTGATATTTACATATGTTTTGTCTGGTGGTTCATCAATATACATTGATTTGTCTCAATATAATATCAAGATAGGACCAAGCAAGACATTTACCATATCCGCACAAAATACAAGCGGTGGAACGGCAAGTATTTATGCTTCATTAAACTGGATTGAAGATCAGATTTAAACAAAAAAAAACTTTTTTTAATGCTTATTTATCAACTTTATTTTCTATCTTTATTGAGGTTTTCTTCAACCATTCAAAGTCCTTATCCTTGATTAATTCTTCGGTTAGTTGTGCGTGATTTGTCTTCAAATATTTGTCAAACTAGTCAATATTGACACCGCAGGGGATTTGTTGTTTATTTTGTTGTTGTCGTCGTAAGTTGATGTTTTTTGTTAATATGAATAACACATTTAAATTTTCCATAAATGTCATTACATCTATGTATTTTTATATTCCAAATATGGCTAAACCAATTGGATTTCTTTTATGATAATTTACTTTTTTTTTGCTGACATAATCTCTCTCTGTTTGCTTCGCGATATTCTTTCATTTTTTGCGATACATATTCTTTATTGTTCTCACGATATTCTTTCCCTTTTTGCGATATGTAATCCTTGTTTGCTTCTCTCCATTTTTTTGTATTTTTGTGATATATGTTCTTTATTGTCTTGATGATATTCTTTCGTTTGTTGTGCTATACGATCTTTATTGTCTTGATACTATTCTTTGTTTCTTTGTGCTATTATATCTTTATTTTCTTCACGATATTTTCTCTCATATTCAATCATTTTGGAGTATTCTTCTACTCTGCGTTCCTTTTTTGTCCTACCTGCTACTCGTTTATTTACGCACTTTTCCGTAACTCTAATAATTTCTCCTTCTCGTTTAAGTAATTGCATTTTGTTTTCGCACGGATATTCTTCAACCAATTCAACATACACATCACCATATTTAATTATTTCATAAGAAGATACGTAACTATAAGTACCATTCATCCATTTTTTTATAATTTAGTTTGTGTGCAAATAATCGCTTATACAAAGGTTGAATAGTTGAACCGATATAGACTTGATCAGTTTGATGCGATCTAAGACTATATATTTTTCCTTGTTTATAGTCTGGCATTATCGTTTTTTATCTTTACATATATTTTATCATACCTTTAATATACAATTAAAAAATAAATGTTTGTTTGTTTTTCCGGTTTTTAAGCATGATACGCCTTTAAGAGAATTGAAACATCGAAATTAGTTGGCAGTTCGAGCACGAATCCTTGCGCATTTCTAATGACGATATCAATAGACCTTAAACTTTTCGTCGTATTAAATGGCACATAATCAGCAACATCGTTTGACGATTCAAAATAACATTGTACCCAAACGGTTTATCTAGATTCACTTTACCAACGACAGAGAAATTACCATTTGCTTCAACTAAACCAGACTGGTTCAATGTGCGACTATGAACATAAACGGCCGTTTCACCGATTAGATTGACTATGGATTGCATTGTGCTACTCGCCGCGGCAGAAATATCGGCAGTTAGTCCTATTTTGTCTCTAATCGTGCTATTATCATAATGAAAAGCATATGTATCACCAGTGAATGCGAAATTCAATTTATTAACGGAGTTCAAAGTTATAACTACAGAGTCTGGGGCAATTGCTGATTTGACTGCAGATTGAAGGGCGGTAATAAATGTATCAATGGTGTATTGATTTTCTGTTACGATTGCAGTTTTTGTAGCGGATCCGTTGTTTTAATCAATGTGAGAGTGTTGGCATAACTCGGTCTGTTTGGGAAAACATTTGGGATAGAGATACTCTTAACGACATAAGCACTGGTTATATCAATATTCGACAGTTGCTGGGAGATCAACAACGAAACGGCCATTGTGAGTAGAAGCTGATTTTGATTCTGTTTTATCACTTGAGGAGACACGAAGGAGGAAAATTTTTGCGGGTTCGCTTTCGTCTTCAAGATTAGAGATCGTAAATGACATTGCTATATTGTAAAAGAATATATTTTAATTTTTATTTTTTTTATTGTTTTTTTGACTACACATATTTTAAATAAATAATGCTCATTATTAACTCATTGTTTTAATAACTGCGCGGGATGGATAGATAGACGCGACTTTGACATATTTCAACCAAGCGGTGATGGCACGATTAGCATCGTAATCTGCAGCATAACGAAGAGTAATTTCAGCAGTTTGCGAATTATTGACTGCGAGACCAGACGCTCCAATGTGTGGCGACTGATTGAGAGTTTGGATAATGGTAGCAAAACCACCATTAGTTGTAGTCGGAGGTAACATCCGAAATCGCCATAAAACTTTGCGAAAGTTTTCAAGAGAACAGAGGAAGTCATATAAGCATCACGAATACCATAGTTGCTTGGAGGTTGTTGATATACAATTCTGCACATCCTCGTTGAACGGCGGCAAGAGTATCGGTGCTTCCTCCAAGTTCCATCTTCTGTTGCGGAGCATACCAATCACCAATACGCATGATACTGCTTATAAGGCATTTGAGCAGTTCCAAGGTTATCAATACCAACGTTATCAGCAAGCACATTTTGCGTGACGATATACAAGCACTGAGCACGAGCAACGCCTTATTCACTTGAAGATTAAAATCATCAGAGTGCCGGATTTGCCTTTTGGTTGTAATATGTTTCATAAGTGTATGGAAGTCCATCCTTACTTCCCATCTGTTCTAGAATATTTCTCTGGACGGCGGGCAAGAGAGAATGTTCTCCAACATAACAACTGGATTTGATACGGTGAAAGTCAAGAGCAGTGCCATTTAACCAGCCGCCGCCTTTCCGTCAGTGGTGCCAATAACGGACAATGCTTCCTGAGGCGGTGCAAATGTCAAACGAAGCCTCATACCACTAATCAGAGAGGGAGGAATGAGAGTTTCTTCATTAAACACTCCAGAGAAAGTAATGAAGAGGAATACAAACCTTCAAATAATTGCCAGTGCCTACGACAGTTGGAGTATTAACGGCAAAGTTAGGAACATCAGTAGTAGCACCAATACCACTACTAACAGATAGAGAATCGCGTTGTCCTGCCATCTGTGCCTGACCGCGATAATCAAGAGGATAATGCCATGGAGAATATTTCGCACCATCTTATTCAAATCTTCAATTCGTTCAAGTTCGCTTCCATCCTTACTTTCTAGCAGAAATCTTCAAAAATAGCGGTAGCGGAGTGTTTAGAAAACAATACCGCAGTTGTTTCCGCGGTAGTAACCAACCCATCTGCTTTAATATCAAATGTTAAATAACAATTTTTCCATAAACAAAATCAGTGCTTGCCTGCAATTTAAAAATCATTTCAGTTCCCGACGAACTGGTATAAGTCTGCTGGTCGGCGAAGTTCTTCTTAAAGATACTTCCCTGTTCAGTGAGTGCTAGATTTGCTGGCAACTCATATCTGAGTTGTTGAGGGTCATCAACTCCTCAGTATTTTTAGAATCCTTCCTTCCATCTTGTGTGTGCTTGTAGAATAGTAAGATTCGCGATGTTCCTATACTAAAAAAATAATAATAGAAATTAAAAATAATAATTATTCACTTGAAACGGATTGTTTAATAATATCAACTGATTTCTGTATATTGTCAAGTCTCGCATCTTGTGGTGAAGTCATTGAAACTCTCTTGCCTCAGCATTCTGAACGCTTTCTTTAAATAAGCCAAACTGCTAACAGCAGTGTCCAAATCAACAACATCCGCATTTTCTTTGTTATCAGAAATGTCTGTTAATGTGTTTTTGAATAGTGCTCTTCTCATGTGAGACAAGTCGCAAATTCAGTTAATGGTTGATTAACTAATGGGCACCATGACTACTCCACAATTCAAATTGATTCAATTGAAACCCATCACTCGCGGGTCGGTTTCCTTCGTTGAGTTTATTAATAAACTCATTGACAATCTATTGGAGCATTGTGTTTTTTAATCATTATATAATAATAATAATTATTTTATCAATTACCATTAATTATTTTTTTCATAATTTGTAAATTCTTGTGCGTAATTCTTTCTCTCTTTCATTTCTCTTAAATCCGCTATGGCTTGATTTACATCAATCGTCATTAGTTTGCGCAACTTCCTTAGTTGTGGTGGAGTTTCCTTAGAAGCATCTTCTATTGCTTCTATCTTACTTGCTGTGTTGTGGTAGTTTGTTTTGGCACAGCAACAGGAGTGGGATTAACAGATTTTTGGTAGGATTGTTCAACCTTAGGTGCTGGAGACATTCAACAGGTTTTGCATTTGGTTCGGAGATGAATTATTTGCCGATGCTATGTCTGGTGCCTTTCTTTTCAATGCTTCGTCTGGCACTTGATCTTGCCCGCTGGCAATAGGTTGTTCATTTCTTACTTCCTGATTTGCTTACTTTTGGTTTTAATTGACACTTAATCTTACCACTCTTAATATCCTCTTCTATCTTCTTACTGCTAAGTATTCGGGCGATCCCTTACGAATTGTTACGAATTTTCCTTGTGCATTTTGTTTATACCAAAGTGCAATGCTTGCTGATAGCAAGTTTTGTATAATTTAGTTGATTCCGCCATGTCATATATTATGCGAAAAAAACATTTAATTTAATTTTACAAGTTTGTCATATCTCTATCCTTATTTAATGCAATATAGTAGAGAAATTCTTTCTAAACTGGGTTGTTCTATCACTAGCAGTATTGTTAATTGCTAGAAATGAATAAGGTTCTGCCGTAGCATATTTAACCATATTGTAAAATTCTTTTTTAGTGAGAAAAGGCTTTCATATTCATCTGCCAGTCTGTCAAGTTCGCTTCTCCTTACTCCATTAAAAATAATCATCCAATAATTAATTCTTATTCTTCGTGGGAGTTGTGTATAACTCTGAGTTGCTACCCAGACTGACACTTTAGCATGTGTTGAAGCGAAAAACAACTCAGTAAGCACTTCTGATTTGAGAAAGTTTTACTCTGTGCGATATCATCAATAACAATAATATTTTGGTGCCTTCTTAAACCCCTTTAGTTTTATCATCTTTTTGTTTAGTTAATATTTCTCTCATTAACTCAGGCTTATCTTCTTTGATTATGTCTTCTTTTTTTAACTTGAGAGTGTCTTCTAAAATCGGGCACGGACTTAAGCAAAAGACTACTATTCTATCATAAAAACCTTTCAACATGTTCTTTTTGGCGAGTAGATTACAAATCATAACTGATTTCCTCCGCCAGTGCTTGCACATATAACCATAGTCCCATTGCTGGCAATATTCCTTCTTTTGAATAGGAAGCAATTCAACACCATCTCTTTGTGTTTTAATTGGTTGTATTTCCAAGTCATTCTTAAATTTGGGCGGTTTTTTGCTATCTAACTCTGTTATTACTGGCCTGTCAATAGTAAATTCCTCGTGTGCTTTTTCTATGTTGGTTTTCTCAGATTCTGCTTCAAAAGTGTTTTTCGTGGCAACTTGTTTGCTATTAATCCTTTATGTATAGATCTGGGCATGTCTTACTATATTATAGGTTTTGTAAGTGCCTCGTTTGGGCGCCTTTATCCTCAAGTATGAGCAAGTCATTGCCCAGTCCAATAGTATCTGCTACTACCATGTTGTCTGAGTATGTGATCGGGACTTCAACACTAAGATTTATATCTTGTTCTATACTTGGTGGAATATCTTTTGTGCTCTGTGTATTTATTTTTTCTATAAAATTATTAATTGTAGTTTCATTTGCTGGTGCGATAAGAGAATATCCCTTCACACCATCCGCTTTTTCTTGCGATTTAACTATTTTATTAAAACCATCAACGAGTTCCGCATATTGTGTGCTGAATGTAGCAGGATTGGCTATTTTATTTACTTTAAATGTTGCATCCTTGTCAAAACTGCCCACATTTTTCATGATACTAATCATGGACATTAATGTTTTATCTACATCGCCTATAAATCCATTATACTTCGCATCTGGAGGAGTGGTTTTGATAGTTTTCCAAAACTTCATTGCATCCCAAAAAGATACTCCGCCACGTGCCATCCCCTGTGCTTCCAAGGCCATTCTAGATATATCCGCTTTTGAAAACATTGAGTTGTAATTGTCAAAAATACTCTTGGCAACTTCGGCCGCAGCCAATCCATTACTCGTTAGATAATCACTCATATTGGTAATTCTTTCAAAGTATCGTGTATCGGCAAAGTCTTGGACATTCTTGTCGCCAGACGCATACAATAAATCATGTTCGAAAGCAACTAAGTCCAAAGCATCTGCTGGGAGAATGTAAGGAAATTTGCCACGAGTTCTATCTTCTAATTGAAAACGGCTTTCCACTCGTGTGCCCCCACCATTATAATTACTTCCCTCGGTATGAATTCGTTCTTCTTCCAACTTAATGAGAGCATCTGGTTGAGCAGACAATGTTTTATATATTGCTTTAAGTGCTTTTGCAAGACCAGCAATTGTCATAGTCTCTACGCCTGTTTTAAAAACTTGCCAAGCATTTAAAGACATTATTCCAGTGGCTAATCTGCGCGCATATTCACTTAATATGTAATCACCTATTCTTTGCTGTCCGCTTGCGATCAAAAGAGGATTAGGCGGAGGCAAACCCTGTGGCGCTTCATTTCTTGCTAGTGCTAGCAAAAGGGCATTGAAAGCATCTGCTTTCTTCTTCCAAGTAATCCAACATTCATCGCACGTACTTGTGGATTGTTGGCAACTAATCTCAATATCTGCCCCACGCTAGCCTTCTCACACCATATCGCCCAACACCTGTAGCAACGTTAAGTAATCTATTAAGTCTGGGACCCATAATTATCTCTTGAATACTTCTAATAATAGCATTAACCATTTCGGGGATCATCAGTTATTCGTGGCACAAGCATCTTGTGTTCGTCGCCTATCTGTGCTTCTATTAAAGCATCATCTGGGTGTTTTCTTTCCCAATCTTCTCGGTTTTCTTTCCATTCCTTATATTCCTGCTCCGCTTGCTTTCTATCCTCTCTTCGTATTACGCGAGTTTTGTCCGCTTTGCCTTTGTTTTTCATATACGTTAAACCCTTATCGGTTAATCGTTTTAAGTCTTCTTCTTATATTCTTGTTTTACCAATTGTGTTATATCACGCTTCATTTGCTGGATATTGTCTTCTATGTGCATTATATCATATTTATCGGTAGCTATTTACTAATTTTCGCATTTCAATCATTTGTTCGTTCATGGGGGCAGTTCCGTGTTTTCTTTCAAATTCTTTCATATCAACGCCGTCATCTTGGAGGTGCGCTTTCAGTTCATCGTAACTCATGTTCGCATAAATACTTTGCTTATTGTCCAACGCACTAATCCTATTTTTTAAATCCTCCATAGTATTCCCCCTCTTGTTGAAGCATCCAATAATCTATCCGCTCCAAGCCTCTCGCGGGCTTGACTATTGATGCCTTCATTAACTTGATCAATCCAAAAATCGTCTGCTTCATCCAACAAATACTTATTTTCACGTCTAATTTCGTTATAATATGTAAAAAATGGTTTTTCGTGTGGCATTTTTTTTATCCGCTATTATATAGCATGGAAAATAAAAAGGAAAAAAGTAAAGACGATGAACAACTGGAGGAACTAGAACGGCTAGGGAAGGAAATTGACCAAATCCGCATCACTCAGAACTTAGTGAATAGAAACCCCAATATTTTTAGAAAACCTGAAAATATCCTTTACCGCTTACCGCTATCAGATAAGCAACGAGAAGCAATTTATAATAATATAATTAAAGAAGAGGGAAAAAGCGGGAGTTAAATATATGTTATTAATATTGCTGTTCGTGTGCTCGGCTATTTCGCGGACTGCCTGCGACTTTTACTCGCGATACTCAGAAAAAAAGAATGAATCGTGTGCTTATTGTATAACACAAGGTGTAGATGCAGGGTTTAAGTGTGTTTTCATAAATAACGGAAATAATATGTGTCGTAGTTTTGATGAGGCTTTGCCTTTAATGTGTGCTGGCGATAATAGATTGTATATGACACAATTATATATGAATGTGGTGATTTGTGATTTACTTCTTACCACCCGAACTTGGTGAAGGAAGGCATATCCCAATCAATAGTGTTAGGATTTCGACATATGTGTTGGCCACCTGCACGGAATGTTCTTTTCTGAAAGCCTTACGATACAAAGGGTTATAATGGCGATAATGATAGCCATTTGAAATAAATATTTAATCATTCTGCTATCGGTTTTCTTATTTGACATACAGCAATTCCATTCGTTCTCAATTTCATTGTCAATTTTTTTCTCTTCTGTCTTTAGTTCAATATCCAAAGCACGAGACTTTAACTCGGGAGTTAGTTCGCCATCCATATCCATAATAGGCGGTGGTCTATGAAGTCTAGTTGTATTATTGTTGGACATTTGAAAAAACGACTGCTCTGATTTCGGCTAATTGCTTAGATCTTCTTTAATAATCATGAGATTTTTTATTTTCTTTTTCTAAATTAACTACTTTTTCTGCCATGTGTTGGAAAGCACTGACCAATATTGGTATAAAATCCGTATATGTTATACCTTCAAGGTTGCCCTCTCCATCGTCTGCTTTTATTCCGCTTTCAATAACAAATTCTGGAAATATTTTTTTAACTTCATCAGCAATAAATCCTTGGTTCTTTTTCTGTTTCTTCTCATCTGATTTCCAATAATACGAACAACAATTTAATTTTATTAGTTTCTCGCAACAATCACCGCAGTTTAATGTTTGAATATCTGATTTTAGCCTCCTGTCTGATGAGTTAGTCCAAGCCCCGTTTACAGGAACATAATTATAACTACCAGAAGGCTCGCCCGTAGAGTTTGAAGTAGTCCAAGCATGGAGAATTCCCTGAGATGCGCAGACTACACCATAATTTGAATATCCTCCTGATTTCATATATATTTGTGGGTCGTAAGTATATAACTTGGTCTTTGTCTTAGTGTTAAGAAACCACTAGAAGTTGTTGTTGTTGTTATACCTGCATTTGCTGTAATTAATCCTTTTGTCCATAAAGTCCCGTTTGCCCCATTCAACTACATTAACAATTGTTCAGAAGAGTTCTCCATATAAAGCCCATTGTAGCATCATTAGCAACTCTACAACGAAAACCATACGAAGTAAAATCATTACCAGCAACAGCAGAGCCTGCTATTAAACTTTTACTCGCACCTGATGTTGCCATATAAATACCCCAACTTGGATTGTCTAATCCCACAGAAATATACCTTGTCCGTTTCCTCCATCTACTTTATTTTGAATAGATAACTTACATCCACCAT
>WBZZ01003259.1:30000-110822 GCA_019918135.1 Paulinella micropora
TATTATTATTATTATTATTATTATTATTATTATTATTATTATTATTATTGTTATTATTATTATTATTATTATTATTATTTTCTACCATCTGGGCCCTGTCGCCAGTTCGATTCCCGTCGGTGCCACCAGTATTTTCATTGAACATACCGGTCTATTTCTGGACCAGTATTTTCATTGAACATACCGGCCCGTCTGGAAGTGTTGGAACTGCCCTTGCGGGGGTGTCATTAGAGCTTATCGTCAATTCTTCGTACTCCCCCTCACGGGTGAGACGATGGAGGCGCATGTGCAGAAATGCATCAGCCATTGACAGAGAAGCACTATTATTATTATTATTATTATTATTATTATTATTATTATTATTATTATTATTATTATTATTATTATTATTATTATTATTATTATTAACTGCCCGTGCGGGGGTGTCATTAGAGCCTATCGTCAATTCTTCGTACTCCCCTCACGGGCGAGACGATGGAGGCGCATGTGCAGATTTGCATCAGCCATTGACAGAGAAGCACTATTATTATTATTATTATTATTATTATTATTATTATTATTTAGGGAGTACATAGGCCATCGGTCCTTTCCATGGGCTGATTGGTATAAAGCTCCTAGAGTAATGTTCAATGCCGTCACTTCCTTTATTCCACCGATTGGTGTGGAGACTTTCCTTATGGAATGGAGGACTGGATGCACATGGCCTTTTGGCTCAGCAATTGGCAGGAGATACACTATTATTATTATTATTATTATTATTATTATTATTATTATTATTATTATTACTGCCCTTGCGGGGGTGTCATTAGAGCTTATCGTCAATTCTTCGTACTCCCCTCACGGGTGAGACGATGGAGGCGCATGTGCAGAAATGCATCAGCCATTGACAGAGAAGCACTATTATTATTATTATTATTATTATTATTATTATTATTATTATTATTATTATTATTATTATTATTGGACACCGTGATAGCCCAGTGGTCAAGTTCTACCATCTGGGCCCTGTCGCCAGTTCGATTCCCGTCGGTGCCACCAGTATTTTCATTGAACATACCGCTCCGTCTGGACCAGTATTTTCATTGAACATACCGGTCCGTCTGGAAGTGTTGGAACTGCCCTTGCGGGGGTGTCATTAGAGCTTATCGTCAATTCTTCGTACTCCCCTCACGGGTGAGACGATGGAGGCGCATGTGCAGAAATGCATCAGCCATTGACAGAGAAGCACTATTATTATTATTATTATTATTATTATTATTATTATTATTATTATTGGACACCGTGATAGCCCAGTGGTCAAGTTCTACCATCTGGGCCCTGTCGCCAGTTCGATTCCCGTCGGTGCCACCAGTATTTTCATTGAACATACCGGTCTATTTCTGGACCAGTATTTTCATTGAACATACCGGCCCGTCTGGAAGTGTTGGAACTGCCCTTGCGGGGGTGTCATTAGAGCTTATCGTCAATTCTTCGTACTCCCCTCACGGGTGAGACGATGGAGGCGCATGTGCAGAAATGCATCAGCCATTGACAGAGAAGCACTATTATTATTATTATTATTATTATTATTATTATTATTATTATTATTATTATTATTATTATTATGGGCACCGTGATAGCCCAGTGGTCAAGTTCTACCATCTGGGCCCTGTCGCCAGTTCGATTCCCGTCGGTGCCACCAGTATTTTCATTGAACATACCGGTCTATTTCTGGACCAGTATTTTCATTGAACATACCGGCCCGTCTGGAAGTGTTGGAACTGCCCTTGCGGGGGTGTCATTAGAGCTTATCGTCAATTCTTCGTACTCCCCTCACGGGTGAGACGATGGAGGCGCATGTGCAGAAATGCATCAGCCATTGACAGAGAAGCACTATTATTATTATTATTATTATTATTGTTGTTATTATTATTATTGTTAATGGAGGCACATGTCCAGGATCTGGATCTGATGCTATAGTCTGAGGAAGCCTATTATTATTGTTATTATTATTATTATTATTATTATTATTATTATTATTATTATTATTATTATTATTATTATTTGGACACCGTGATAGCCCAGTGGTCAAGTTCTACCATCTGGGCCCTGTCGCCAGTTCGATTCCCGTCGGTGCCACCAGTATTTTCATTGAACATACCGCTCCGTCTGGACCAGTATTTTCATTGAACATACCGGCCCGTCTGGAAGTGTTGGAACTGCCCTTGCGGGGGTGTCATTAGAGCTTATCGTCAATTCTTCGTACTCCCCTCACGGGTGAGACGATGGAGGCGCATGTGCAGAAATGCATCAGCCATTGACAGAGAAGCACTATTATTATTATTATTATTATTATTATTATTATTATTATTATTATTATTATTATTATTATTATTATTATTATTATTATTATTATTATTATTATTCAGCCCAAAGGCCTCAAGGCGTTAAACTGTGACACTAACTCATAACCTTTGGTGGTAGATGCTGGGGAGGAGGGTCGTTGCGCGCGTAAAAGATCTTAAACTCCGCATATGCTGGTTGATAGCCCAGGACCCAGCAGACACCAGATTGTTATGGGTGGGGTTTCGAGGCAGCTCTAGCAACCGCGCTTGGTGTATGCACTTGCACATTCGGTGACGTCTTGCAAGAGGTTGCTGGGACTGCGGAATAACCTCGGCTTAGTGCAGTCTTGCCCTCAGGAGCTCCATCGGTGGCCCCGATCATCAGGCGAGAGACTGACACGGGAGGGTGGAGGACCTCGAACAAGGGTATTGGAGGCTTATGTCCGTTGAGGATATGCCATTAGCTGCATCAGTACGCCTCAGATATAGTATTATTGTTATTATTATTATTATTATTATTATTATTATTATTATTATTATTATTATTATTATTATTATTATTATTATTATTATTATTATTATTATTATTATTATTGGACACCGTGATAGCCCAGTGGTCAAGTTCTACCATCTGGGCCCTGTCGCCAGTTCGATTCCCGTCGGTGCCACCAGTATTTTCATTGAACATACCGCTCCGTCTGGACCAGTATTTTCATTGAACATACCGGTCCGTCTGGAAGTGTTGGAACTGCCCTTGCGGGGGTGTCATTACAGCCTATCGTCAATTCTTCGTACTCCCCTCACGGGTGAGACGATGGAGGCGCATGTGCAGAAATGCATCAGCCATTGACAGAGAAGCACTATTATTATTATTATTATTATTATTATTATTATTATTATTATTATTATTATTATTATTATTACATTACTATTGGACACCGTGATAGCCCAGTGGTCAAGTTCTACCATCTGGGCCCTGTCGCCAGTTCGATTCCCGTCGGTGCCACCAGTATTTTCATTGAACATACCGATCCGTCTGGACCAGTATTTTCATTGAACATACCGATCCGTCTGGACCAGTATTTTCATTGAACATACCGGCCCGTCTGGAAGTGTTGGAACTGCCCTTGCGGGGGTGTCATTAGAGCTTATCGTCAATTCTTCGTACTCCCCTCACGGGTGAGACGATGGAGGCGCATGTGCAGAAATGCATCAGCCATTGACAGAGAAGCACTATTACTATTACTATTACTATTACTATTACTATTACTATTACTATTACTATTACTATTATTATTATTATTATTATTATTATTAATTATTATTATTAATAATTATTTTTAATATTATTATTATTATTATTTTGGACACCGTGATAGCCCAGTGGTCAAGTTCTACCATCTGGGCCCTGTCGCCAGTTCGATTCCCGTCGGTGCCACCAGTATTTTCATTGAACATACCGGTCTATTTCTGGACCAGTATTTTCATTGAACATACCGGCCCGTCTGGAAGTGTTGGAACTGCCCTTGCGGGGGTGTCATTAGAGCTTATCGTCAATTCTTCGTACTCCCCTCACGGGTGAGACGATGGAGGCGCATGTGCAGAAATGCATCAGCCATTGACAGAGAAGCACTATTATTATTATTATTATTATTATTGTTGTTATTAGGGAGTACATAGGCCATCGGTCCTTTCCATGGGCTGATTGGTATAAAGCTCCTAGAGTAATGTTCTATGCCGTCACTTCCTTTATTCCACCGATTGGTGTGGAGACTTTCCTTATGGAATGGAGGACTGGATGCACATGGCCTTTTGGCTCAGCAATTGGCAGGAGATACACTATTGTTGTTATTATTATTATTGTTATTATTATTATTATTATTATTATTATTATTATTATTATTATTATTATTATTATTATTATTATTATTATTATTATTATTTGGACACCGTGATAGCCCAGTGGTCAAGTTCTACCATCTGGGCCCTGTCGCCAGTTCGATTCCCGTCGGTGCCACCAGTATTTTCATTGAACATACCGCTCCGTCTGGACCAGTATTTTCATTGAACATACCGGCCCGTCTGGAAGTGTTGGAACTGCCCTTGCGGGGGTGTCATTAGAGCTTATCGTCAATTCTTCGTACTCCCCTCACGGGTGAGACGATGGAGGCGCATGTGCAGAAATGCATCAGCCATTGACAGAGAAGCACTATTATTATTATTATTATTATTATTATTATTATTATTATTATTATTATTATTATTATTATTATTATTATTCAGCCCAAAGGCCTCAAGGCGTTAAACTGTGACACTAACTCATAACCTTTGGTGGTAGATGCTGGGGAGGAGGGTCGTTGCGCGCGTAAAAGATCTTAAACTCCGCATATGCTGGTTGATAGCCCAGGACCCAGCAGACACCAGATTGTTATGGGTGGGGTTTCGAGGCAGCTCTAGCAACCGCGCTTGGTGTATGCACTTGCACATTCGGTGACGTCTTGCAAGAGGTTGCTGGGACTGCGGAATAACCTCGGCTTAGTGCAGTCTTGCCCTCAGGAGCTCCATCGGTGGCCCCGATCATCAGGCGAGAGACTGACACGGGAGGGTGGAGGACCTCGAACAAGGGTATTGGAGGCTTATGTCCGTTGAGGATATGCCATTAGCTGCATCAGTACGCCTCAGATATAGTATTATTGTTATTATTATTATTATTATTATTATTATTATTATTATTATTATTATTATTATTATTGGACACCGTGATAGCCCAGTGGTCAAGTTCTACCATCTGGGCCCTGTCGCCAGTTCGATTCCCGTCGGTGCCACCAGTATTTTCATTGAACATACCGCTCCGTCTGGACCAGTATTTTCATTGAACATACCGGTCCGTCTGGAAGTGTTGGAACTGCCCTTGCGGGGGTGTCATTACAGCCTATCGTCAATTCTTCGTACTCCCCTCACGGGTGAGACGATGGAGGCGCATGTGCAGAAATGCATCAGCCATTGACAGAGAAGCACTATTATTATTATTATTATTATTATTATTATTATTATTATTATTATTATTATTATTACATTACTATTGGACACCGTGATAGCCCAGTGGTCAAGTTCTACCATCTGGGCCCTGTCGCCAGTTCGATTCCCGTCGGTGCCACCAGTATTTTCATTGAACATACCGATCCGTCTGGACCAGTATTTTCATTGAACATACCGATCCGTCTGGACCAGTATTTTCATTGAACATACCGGCCCGTCTGGAAGTGTTGGAACTGCCCTTGCGGGGGTGTCATTAGAGCTTATCGTCAATTCTTCGTACTCCCCTCACGGGTGAGACGATGGAGGCGCATGTGCAGAAATGCATCAGCCATTGACAGAGAAGCACTATTACTATTACTATTACTATTACTATTACTATTACTATTACTATTATTATTATTATTATTATTATTATTAATTATTATTATTAATAATTATTTTTAATATTATTATTATTATTATTTTGGACACCGTGATAGCCCAGTGGTCAAGTTCTACCATCTGGGCCCTGTCGCCAGTTCGATTCCCGTCGGTGCCACCAGTATTTTCATTGAACATACCGGTCTATTTCTGGACCAGTATTTTCATTGAACATACCGGCCCGTCTGGAAGTGTTGGAACTGCCCTTGCGGGGGTGTCATTAGAGCTTATCGTCAATTCTTCGTACTCCCCTCACGGGTGAGACGATGGAGGCGCATGTGCAGAAATGCATCAGCCATTGACAGAGAAGCACTATTATTATTATTATTATTACTACTATTATTACTATTATTACTATTATTACTATTATTACTATTATTACTATTATTATGGACACCGTGTATAGCCAAGTGGTCAAGTTCTACCATCTGGGCCCTGTCGCCAGTTCGATTCCCGTCGGTGCCACCAGTATTTTCATTGAACATACCGGTCCGTCTGGAAGTGTTGGAACTGCCCTTGCGGGGGTGTCATTAGAGCCTATCGTCAATTCTTCGTACTCCCCTCACGGGTGAGACGATGGAGGCGCATGTGCAGATTTGCATCAGCCATTGACAGAGAAGCACTATTACTATTATTATTATTATTATTATTATTATTATTATTATTATTATTATTATTATTATTATTATTATTAGGGAGTACATAGGCCATCGGTCCTTTCCATGGGCTGATTGGTATAAAGCTCCTAGAGTAATGTTCTATGCCGTCACTTCCTTTATTCCACCGATTGGTGTGGAGACTTTCCTTATGGAATGGAGGACTGGATGCACATGGCCTTTTGGCTCAGCAATTGGCAGGAGATACACTATTATTATTATTATTATTATTGTCATTATTATCATTATTATTATTATTATTATTATTATTATTATCATTATCGTTATCATTGTTACTGGCGCACCGCAATAGTGCAGTGGTTAGTTTCCCGTGCGATCTGGGACTGTCTCGGCGGGCTTCTTATCTAACATGTTTCTTCTGGTGTGCAGATGCAGCACCTGTTGCCGATGGTGTTGCAGCATCGCGTCCAGGTGCACCCAACGCCTTCCTTCACCTCCTCACGGTAGTGGTTTAGGCGCAGTGGATTGGCTGCAGTCTACTCCTCGTCTTGCTGGTCTCCTTGACTCAGTCCTGTCTTCTTTATTTATTTTCTAGTCAACGTGTGCAACGTGCAAACTTTTTAGCAGACACACGCACGCATGCTCGCGCAGAGAACATACTTTCTAATTTATAATATGCAAAAATATATAACCTAAAACATGATACCAGGAGAAACTCGTATTCATAGGCTACAACTTATATACATACATACATACATACATACATACATACATATGTATATATATATATAATATATATATATGTGTGTGTATACATATATATATATTTATATATATATAATTTTCTTACATCAATAAATAAATTTAACTTAAAATAAAACCAAAAAACAAAAAACAAAAACAAGAAAGCGTCACCAGCAAATGACAAGTAAACAACTTCATGGATTTTTTTTTTTCGGTTTCTGGGATATCACAGTGCGCAAGGTTTGCTACCTGGTACAAATTTTGTTTTATTTATTTATCTGTGTCATGTGCATGTATCTCTATGCCTTGCGAACTGCTCGTGTGTGCTGCAGGGTGTGGTCCACGCGGTTGCTGGTCTGTGCGGCGTCCTCTTGTCGACAGCCGTGGTTGTGTACCGTTTCCCCTAGCACTGTCTATGTGGGGATGCTGATCCTGCTGATCTATATGTGGTAGTCGCTGTTGATCTACTGCCTGGTCCTACGGGCGCAGCAAATCCCTGTACTCCACAAGGTTTGGCATGAGTCCTGCTGGCAGTGAGTATGCTCTGGCTGGCCAGGAACCTCGCAGCGCAGGCGCCGTTCGCTGCGTCGTGCTCTCGGACACGCACAACGAGCATACCGCCCTGCACGTTCCTCCCGGTAATGATGCACCCTCGAAGTACTGCTTGTCTGTTGTGCGCACTTTTGCGTGCAGGGGACATTTTGATCCACTGTGGAGATTTCTCATACCGCGGCACAGCCAATGAACTGCGCGAGTTCAATAAGTGGTCTTCGCAGCACAGCAGCTAGTGATTCTTTGTGAAGAGTTGCTTGTTCCACTATAATTTCTGTATGTTTGTTCTCGAGGTTGGGCACTCTGCCGCACAAGCACAAGATTATAATTGCAGGTTCTCCACGGGCGATGTCACGAATATCATGCACACACGGTTGCACAGTTGATCCTGTTGATAGTGTGTCCAGCCTCCAGCATCAAGCTCACGACCACAGACAACACCGTCTTTGCGAAAGAGATATCAGCTAGACTGCGTTGTAGAGACGCCTGTGGCCACGCTGTAGGAAACCACGAGCTGACTTTGGATGGGGATTTCTACAAGAAGCAGAAGCATACTAGGCCGCAACCGTTCGGACTAGCAGCTAAAGCTCTGCTGACGCATGCCACATACTTAGAACACGAAGCACTGGAGGTAGCCTTTAGCCCTTTTTTACATGCTCTACGTACAATTATCATTTTCAAGAAGAATATCGGATGCACTGCTGCTGTTGTTTTAGAGAGAAAAGAGAGCGGATGCAGTCTTAGCTTGCTCGCTTAATGTGTGCTCAACTTGGGCTGCAGGTGATGTCTCTCCGAATATTTGGCAGCCCTTTCACTCCTCCCATCCCTGGCCAGCGCATGGCCTTTAACCGGTAACGCAAAAACTGTGTACACCTGCTCTCGACCCATGTCTTTTGGCTTTTGCAGCGAGCGTGGCTCGGAAATGAAGCACACGTGGGCCGAGGTCGACCTTATCACCATAAATTTGAGTCTACTTGGTCGTCAGAGCTTCAAGAAAACTAATGGAAGTTTTTTTCATTTCTCAGAGGCATCCTGATGCATACAAATGAGACATTCAGAGCGGCATGCGGCTGTCTGGCAGATTCCGATGGGTTTGGATCTGTTGGTGACTCACGGACCACCTAAGGTAAGAGACACTGTTGGACGTGCAATATCGTGGTCACATCATATATTGAAAGTGTTTTGTACTTGAGCAGGGCGTGTTGGACATGACTTTCTTTGGTCAGCATGTGGGATGCGAAGAATTGCGCCAACGGTACAAGTGCTGTCAGCAGGGGTTGTCTGCGGGTGTGAGGGGGGGGGGGGGGGCAGAGAGAGAGAGAGAGAGAATCGGTAATAGTAGTAGTAGTAGTAGTAGTAGTAGTAGTAGTAGTAGTAGCAGTAGTAGTAGTAATAGTAATAATAATAATAATAATAATAATAATAATAGTGCTTCTCTGTCAATGGCTGATGCATTTCTGCACATGCGCCTCCATCGTCTCACCCGTGAGGGGAGTACGAAGAATTGACGATAAGCTCTAATGACACCCCCGCAAGGGCAGTTCCAACACTTCCAGACGGGAATAATAATAATAATAATAATAATAATAATAATAATAATAGTGCTTCTCTGTCAATGGCTGATGCAAATCTGCACATGCGCCTCCATCGTCTCACCCGTGAGGGGAGTACGAAGAATTGACGATAGGCTCTAATGACACCCCCGCACGGGCAGTTCCAACACTTCCAGACGGACCAATATGTTCAATGAAAATACTGGTGGCACCGACGGGAATCGAACTGGCGACAGGGCCCAGATGGTAGAACTTGACCACTGGGCTATCACGGTGTCCATAATAATAATAATAATAATAATAATAATAATAATAATAATAATAATAATAGTGCTTCTCTGTCAATGGCTGATGCATTTCTGCACATGCGCCTCCATCGTCTCACCCGTGAGGGGAGTACGAAGAATTGACGATAAGCTCTAATGACACCCCCGCAAGGGCAGTTCCAACACTTCCAGACGGGCCGGTATGTTCAATGAAAATACTGGTCCAGACGGAGCGGTATGTTCAATGAAAATACTGGTGGCACCGACGGGAATCGAACTGGCGACAGGGCCCAGATGGTAGAACTTGACCACTGGGCTATCACGGTGTCCAATAATAATAATAATAATAATAATAATAATACTATATCTGAGGCGTACTGATGCAGCTAATGGCATATCCTCAACGGACATAAGCCTCCAATACCCTTGTTCGAGGTCCTCCACCCCCCGTGTCAGTCTCTCGCCTGATGATCGGGGCCACCGATGGAGCTCCTGAGGGCAAGACTGCACTAAGCCGAGGTTATTCCGCAGTCCCAGCAACCTCTTGCAAGACGTCACCGAATGTGCAAGTGCATACACCAAGCGCGGTTGCTAGAGCTGCCTTGAAACCCCACCCAAATAATAATAATAATAATAATAATAATAATAATAATAATAATAATAATAATAATAATAGTGCTTCTCTGTCAATGGCTGATGCAAATCTGCACATGCGCCTCCATCGTCTCACCCGTGAGGGGAGTACGAAGAATTGACGATAGGCTCTAATGACACCCCCGCAAGGGCAGTTCCAACACTTCCAGACGGACGGTATGTTTAATGAAAATACTGGTGGCACCGACGGGAATCGAACTGGCGACAGGGCCCAGATGGTAGAACTTGACCACTGGGCTATCACGGTGTCCAAATAATAATAATAATAATAATAATAATAATAATAATAATAATAATAATAATAATAATAATAATAATAATAATAATAATAATAATAATAATAATAGTGCTTCTCTGTCAATGGCTGATGCATTTCTGCACATGCGCCTCCATCGTCTCACCCGTGAGGGGAGTACGAAGAATTGACGATAGGCTCTAATGACACCCCCGCAAGGGCAGTTCCAACACTTCCAGACGGACCGGTATGTTCAATGAAAATACTGGTCCAGATGGATCGGTATGTTCAATGAAAATACTGGTGGCACCGACGGGAATCGAACTGGCGACAGGGCCCAGATGGTAGAACTTGACCACTGGGCTATCACGGTGTCAATAATAATAATAATTTTAATAATAATTTTAATAATAATTTTAATAATAATAGTGCTTCTCTGTCAATGGCTGATGCATTTCTGCACATGCGCCTCCATCGTCTCACCCGTGAGGGGAGTACGAAGAATTGACGATAAGCTCTAATGACACCCCCGCAAGGGCAGTTCCAACACTTCCAGACGGGCCGGTATGTTCAATGAAAATACTGGTCCAGAAATAGACCGGTATGTTCAATGAAAATACTGGTGGCACCGACGGGAATCGAACTGGCGACAGGGCCCAGATGGTAGAACTTGACCACTGGGCTATCACGGTGTCCATTTTAATAATAATAATAATAATAATAATAATAATAATAATAATAATAATAATAATAATAATAATAATAGTAATAATAATAGTGCTTCTCTGTCAATGGCTGATGCAAATCTGCACATGCGCCTCCATCGTCTCACCCGTGAGGGGAGTACGAAGAATTGACGATAGGCTCTAATGACACCCCCGCACGGGCAGTTCCAACACTTCCAGACGGACCGGTATGTTCAATAATAATAATAATAATAATAATAATAATAATAATAATAATAATAATAATAATGTATCTCCTGCCAATTGCTGAGCCAAAAGGCCATGTGCATCCAGTCCTCCATTCCATAAGGAAAGTCTCCACACCAATCGGTGGAATAAAGGAAGTGACGGCATAGAACATTACTCGAGGAGCTTTATACCAATCAGCCCATTGAAAAGGACCAATGGCCTATGTACACCCTAAATAATAATAATAATAATAATAATAATAATAATAATAATAATAATAATAATAATAATAATAATAATAATAATAATAATAATAATAACTAGGGGCTGCGCCAATACCTGAAAGGATGGTTTGCGGTGCGCTTCGCGCTCCCCCCCCCCCCCCCTTCCCTCTTCCGAAGGTTGCTTTTCCTCTCATTCTCACATGCACAACTTTTACAGCCTTGGAGCAATGTCAGCCATTCATTTTGGTGCCGGCGAATTCGCTTCGGGTACGTACAATTACAGGGATGGGGTTCCCGGGGGGAGGGCCCCCCGGACCCCCCCTTCCCTGTCGACAGGGTACGTTCAATTGCCGGAGGTACCAGCAGAACGCAAGTGTAAGCTCTGGTGGCACAAAATCCTAAAATTTCTTGTTTTTGTGCCATTCGGCACCACATTTTTTGGATCTCCGAAGAGAGCTCACCGAGAGGTGTTGGGTATACCAAACATCAGCCTCAAACTCCCTTGGTGTGCGCGAACGGCGCCTGGTGGCGCAAAAACTGAATTTTCTGGTCTTTACGCCACCCGGAACCACAATATAATATTTTCGAAGAGAGTCAACAAGAAGTGTCAGATACACCAAATATCAGCCGCTAAATCCCTCTGGTGGTGCGCAAACGGCGCTTGGTGGCAAAAAGACCTCAATTCTCTGGTTTGGGTGCCACCCGCGACCAAAACGGGTATGTACAATTGCAGGGCTGGGGTTCCCGGGCGGGAGGCCCCCCCGGACCCCCCTGCCCCGTCGACAGTGTACGTTCAATTGCCGGAGGTACCGCAAGTACTTCCAAAAAACAAGGAATTTTGGCATTCAGGACACTCCCCTAACGCAAATATTTGCGTGAATTCCAAAAGCGCTATATCAGCATCAACATCGAGTCTGGGGCTAGCCACCCTGTCAATATGAGCTCCCAACTCCTCCTGATACACAAAGCATGATTTATTCCGACGAGGGTGCAGAAAATAGGCTTAAAAAAACAAGGGATTTTCGCATTCAGGACACTCCCCTAACGCAAATATTTGCTTGAATTGCAAAGAAAGTATATCAGCACCAAAATCGAGTCTGGGGCTAGCCACCCTGTCATTATGAGCTCCCAACTCCTCCTGATTCACACAAACCATGATTTATTCCGACAGGGGTGCGAAACAAAACAAGGAACTTTGGCATTCAGGACCCTAACGCAAATATTTGCGTGAATTCCAAAAAAATCATATAAGCATCAAGATCGAGTCTGGGGCTAGCCACCCTGCAAATATGAGCTCCCAGCTCCTCCTCGTTCCCACATATCATGATTTATTCCGACAGGGGTACGGAAATGCTGTGTGTGTTTGTGTGGCAGGGGGGGGGGGTACACAATTTCCATTCATATTAATATTATTATTATCATTATTATCATTATTATTATCCCTGAAAGGTGTTGGGAATAGGGGGTGGGGGGTTTGGGGGGAGGGGGAAAATGGAAATGGTGTATCCCACCCACCACCCACCCCCCAGCATTTCCGCACCCCTGTCCCCATAAATCACGATTTTGTGGGAATCAAGAGGAGTTGGGAGCTCATATTGGCAAGGTGGCTAGCCCCAGACTCGATGTTGATGCTGATATAAGTTTTTGGAATTCACGCAAATATTTGCGTTAGGGTAGTGTCCTGAATGCCAAATTTCCTTGGGTTTTTAGCCCCATTTCTGCACCCCCCGTCGGAATAAGTCATGGTTTGTGGAGTAGGAGGAGTTGGGAGCTCATTTTTACAGGGTAGCTAGCCCCAGACTCGATGTTGATGCTGATTGTTTTTGATTCACGCAAATATTTGCGTTAGGGGAGAGTCCTGAATGCCAAAATTCCTTAAAATTCCTTGTTTTTTGGGAGTACTTGCCGGTGCCTCCGGCAATTGAACGCACCCTGTCGACTGGGAAGGGTGGTCCGTGGGGCCCTTCCCCCGGGAACCATAACCAGGACGTTGTACCATTTTGGTCGCGGGTGGCACCCAAACCAGAAAATTGAGGTCTTGTGCCACCAGGCGCCGTGCGCACACCAGAGGGAGTTAGCGGTTGATATTTGGTGTATCTGACTCTTCTTGATGAGCTCTCTTCGAAATATAACATTTGTGGCGTCGGTGGCGTAAGAAGCAGGAAATTTAGGTTTTGCGCCACCAGGCGCCGTTCGCGCACACCAGAGGGAGTTTGAGGCTGATGTTTGGTATACCCGACACCTCTTTTGCGCTCTCTTCGGAGATCCAAAAGTTTTGCGGGTGGCACAAAAAACCAGAGATTTTAGGTTTTTGTGCCACCAGAGCTTACACTTGCGTTCTGCTGGTACCTCCGGCAATTGAACGTACCCTGTCGTCGGGGAAGGGGGGGGGGGGGGTCCGGGGGGCCCTACCCCCGGGAACCCTAGCCCGGAATTGTACGTACCCCACGCGAATTAACACCAGCCCGGCAATTGTACGTACGAAGCGCACCGCGAACCATCCTTTCAGGTGTTGGCGCAGCCCCTAGTTATAATATTATTATTATTATTATTATTATTATTAGTAGTAGTAGTAGCAGTAGTAGCAGTAGTAGTAGTAGTAGTGGTAGTAGTAGTAGTAGTAGTAGTAGTAGTAATTGTGGTAGTAGTAGTGACTAGCAGTGACCAGTATTATTACTGGAGACATGCAATTGCAAGGGCTCTAGTCAAGTCAGCATTCTGACCTGCGGCCGTTTTTTTCTGACCTAACGCGTACCGGCTACGTTTTCGACCGTTACATTCAGTAAAATTTTGCAAAATTAATTTTATCACTTAACTGCTAGGGTCAGAAAAATGGCAGCAGGTCACAATTCTTACCTGACTGGACCACTTATCAACAAAATTGTAACCAGTAATAGTGATATGTAGATGTGTATGTGCGATTTTATGTACGCATGTATAAATGTATGTACTTGCGCATTGTATGAGCGCGACATGTGGCTGTAGCTTGGCTGCGATGGGTTCGGGCGCGCCCTCCTGGCACCTGTTCGGACACATCCACGAAGCGCGCGGAGTTCGTCTCGCCAACTCCCACAACCCCACCTCCTTCCTCAACGCTGCCTGTGTCTCCTTGATGAAGACACCTCGCAGAGATGGCGCGGTCGTTTTGGATGTTCTGCCAAGGCACCAAACCTAGTATTACTATAATGTTTTAAATTATTCGCAAGGGAAATGATGCCCAACTTGAGCAGGAGTAGTTGATTACCGTAAGTACACAATTTCGAAAAACTATATAATTTTTGAGAAACTATACAAATTTTTGAATTAAAAAACTACTTAACTGGATGGTTTTTGAAAACTACACCAATTTTCGAAAAACTATATACATAATTTTCAAACTTGAAAAGCCTGGTATACAATTCAAGTTTCGCAAAACTACATATTGCTGTTGACATTCAAGACAACAACAAAAATTAGTTTTTCATTTTTGTGTAAGATTTTCATTTTTGTGACAGTTTTTCATTTTTGTGACAAAAATTCAAATTTTCAAATTTAACGGTAACATTTCGCGAAAATTTACGATATTTTGCGGACGAATATAGCAGTTAATTTGAAAAATTCAAATTTTCACCCAAAATCAAAATTCCAACCAAAACTGAAATTCCAACCAAAACAGAAAAATCAATTTTTTTTTGTTGTCTTGAATGTCAACAGCAATAATTTTTTGAAAAACTCCGCCGCCGTAGAGGCACAATTTTCGAAACTTGAAACTACACAGTTTTAAACTTCAAACTACATAATTTTCGCAAAACTGTACAATACAATTTTCGGCGAAAATCTACGCAATTTTCCGACTCCAAAAACTAACTTCTTGAAGCTTACCCAACTTTCACAAAACTACATAATTTCACTGAGAAAGAACTGCACCAATTATTTCCGACTCGGCAGTTGAAGCACGAAAAACTACACTATTTCCTGCTAAAAACTTCCTAACAATTTTCGAAAAATTATATATATTAATACAAATTGCCACACGGCAGAAAAACTGTAAAATTTAATTTAACTTGAATACTAGTCCCGGAAGTTTAACTTGAAATCATGTCCGATCGTTGTATTAAAATTTTTTCCACTGTACTGAAGTGACAGTCCTAGTTCACTGAGTTTAATAGCAGTGATATATTGTATAATATTAATAATTGAACATATGTGAACGCCTTTTTGTTGAGCTGAAAAGTGTCTCTGGCGGCATGACTGACCTTATTAATAACTTAAACTGTGATCGGACTATTTTTTAAATTTTTTTTAAGACTTCATCTTTTCTCTTTTTGTATTAATATCCGCTTTCTTGGATGATATTACTCGATACCTTGCCCTGTTACAATGATACGATATTTGATAACCGATAACTGTTGTCGCCGGGCCGGCCCGCACAATACATAGTGGGCGCGGCACTGATTGAGTGTCGTCCGGCTCAAGTTGTCGTTCAATCACTGGACTCTTATGCTTGGTGCCGCGCACCTCTACCATTCAAATCGTTCGGAGGTACGACTACTCAGTAGTAAGTGTCAGAGTAGCTCCGCAACTTACATCTGGAATCACTAACAAAAGTTGAACCGTCCGGTGTTTGCTTTTTCTTTTCGTGAGGTTCACGAAAAGCTAAAGTTCTCACGTTTTTCTCGTTTTGATTTTCTTGAGGTTTTTGGCGTGACACCTTGAAAATCCGAACAGAAAAGGGTGTTGACCTTTTTCAAGTTTTGCTTTAGTTAGTTGGACTCTCCTTTAGGGGGAAAGGGATAGAAACAGATTGCGTGTGAGGAAATAGGAGCACACACGTCTGGTTTGTGCTTGGACAAGGTAGGAAGGAGACACATACATAGCACATAAGCTGTGTGGGAAGCAGACGGTGGTGTGTGTGTGTTGTGTGCTTTCTGTTCAAGTTTTGTCTCATCTCTCTATTCCTTTTCTCACCGTCGTCTACATGCCAGTTAAAATGCTTTGGGTTTGTGCAGTGCGACTTTAGTGCGTGGTCTGACTTTGTGGATCACTGTACAACCCTGTCTCATCTTCAGTTCCTGTGTCTGTGTCTCTGTTTCTGACTCTGTCTCTGACTCTGTGTCCGGCGTGTCTTCCGACTCCGGCTCGTCATGCAAATCCCTCTCCTCTAGATCCATCGCTTCCGCGTGGTCATAGGGGTACTTAACCTCAGCTCTTGCGGGGTTGGTGAAGGCTAGCTTCACACATTCCCCGTACCAGGCCCTAATGCCTTCAGCATAGTTCTCTAACTTGTACCTAAAGTCAGAATAGCCTCTATTGCTTCCATCTAAGATGGGTCTTGCACTCAGGGTTTGCTCAAGTTCAGTGAGAAGCTGAATCCCTTATCGGCCTCAAGGGTCATAACCTTTGAGCAACTCAGCATGCTCGGAGGCCTTTACCGACTCCTTTCAGAGTCCACCGGTCCTGTCTCGTCACTACAGTTACCCAAGTAAGGGAAGGCAATTTAATAAAGTGATTTCTGAGAACTACAGAACGACACGTCACAAAACTAAGATAAGTGTTACTAAACTAAGGTAGAGGTAAATATAATGACTGTATCCCAGTTACTGACTACTTATTGTTAGACCTAATAATATAATTAACCGGATAGTCAGTATGGGCCGGCATATGTAATGTGTGTCGTTAGAGCCATTACGTATGTCCGGCCTAGTGTATAATTGGGCCGTCCCTTGGCGCCCTTTTCTCAATAAAGTATCTACTGTAGGACACAGCAAGTATACGGCAGATTATTAAGTTAGTCTCACAGGTTATAGAGCCTTGTAGCGTGAACGTTAGGTCTAGTAGACTTTATTCACTTATCGCGTACTATCGGTGTGTGTGCGGAAGGCTACCACCGAAAATACGAACTGGTGTACGTGCGGAAGGCTGTCTACAAATATTTGAATCTGAGTAGTATAGGGTGCCACTTTGGCACACTTTTTCAGTGCAGTTTCTCTACAGAAACCACACTAAGAGCCGTTATTCATTATTTCGTCTATCTATTTATAACAAATACAGACAGACAAAAGAAAGAAAAACGGCTACCTATTGATATTTGAAAGCCGACCGCTACGCTTGTCGTTTTCAAACATCGTTTTTAAAAAATTTAATTCCATTTAAGTGTAAGGACATAATAAGACATAAAAGGACAATGCCAGACTACAAGCAAGGAAAGATTTATGCTCTTCGTTCTCACCAGACCGACCAAATATACATTGGTTCTACATTAAATGAACTACATAAAAGATTATATGCTCATAGGAAAGACTATGAACATAAAAATAAATATGTATCTTCTTTTGAGATTTTGAAATATAATGATAACTACATTGAACTTATTGAAATGTTTCCTTGTAATAACAGAATGGAACTTAGTAAGAGAGAAGGAGAAATAATAAGGCACACAGAAAATTGTGTCAATAAAAATATTGCAGGTAGAACTACAAAGGAATGGTGTGAAGACAATAAAGATTATATTAAACAATACAGAAAACAATGGAAAGAAGATAATAAAGAGGAAATAAAACAATACTTTAAGCAATGGAAAAAAGATAATGATGAAAAAATGAAGCAATACCAACTATCATACAAGCAACAAAATAACGATATATTAAATCAAAAAGCAAAAGAAAATATTGTATGTGAATGCGGGTTGTCTTACAGACTTAGTAAGAGAGAAGGAGAAATAATAAGGCACACAGAAAATTGTGTCAATAAAAATATTGCAGGTAGAACTACAAAGGAATGGTGTGAAGACAATAAAGATTATATTAAACAATACAGAAAACAATGGAAAGAAGATAATAAAGAGGAAATAAAACAATACTTTAAGCAATGGAAAAAAGATAATGATGAAAAAATGAAGCAATACCAACTATCATACAAGCAACAAAATAACGATATATTAAATCAAAAAGCAAAAGAAAATATTGTATGTGAATGCGGGTTGTCTTACACTAAAAAAGAAAGTTGATAAATTAGACCTTTAATATCCAAATACATTTAATCCAATTAGAAGACGAGAAGAAGTTCTTATATTATCGCTGTCAATACTTTCTCTTTTTAGTTGTTCTTTCGTTTTTTTCTCTTTAGTAATTTGTTTTACTTTGTCCGATAATTGCTCTTTCGGTCCTTCTTCTTTATGGTGCTCTTCAACATTAGTCTTTAATAATTCTGACGGTCGGACTAAGTCCTCTTCACTGAGTATAACTTTGAAGCCTTTCCGGCCCTTAACCTTGAATATAGTTTTACTGAATTGTTTATCACCTTTAGAAAAAATAGTTCGTTCAAGTTCCTTTCTCACTCTAGTTCCCTTAGGGAATTCATTAATTAAAGGATTTTGGTATATTTCCTGAGTGTTCTTTTCGGTTCCTTCAAAAACATTAATTGGTACAGCCTTTATTGTTGTATGATATGTTTTATTATAAGCATCAACAACCTCATGAATAATAGGAACCCATTGAAAATTTTCATTAAATTCCCATATTAAGTTGAATTCATTTCGTATTGTTCTAATAAACCTATCAATTATACCCATTGTTCTGTGATCGCCTACTTGGACAGTTCTATGTTCAATATTATTTTGTCTGAAATATTCACTGACTTGTCCCTTAAACTCACCGCCATTATCTGAAGTAATTCTTTCAGGAACTTTTTTAGTAAATATTTTTTTTAACCCTTCTAAGACATAACCAGTTGTTTTATTTTTGACTGGCTCAATCTACCCACGACGGCTATATACATCAATAGCAACTAATCCAAAATTATAGTTAGCATTACCTTTCTTTGTCGCCACCTTTGACATATCCATTAAATCAATAAATACTTGACTTAGTGGTTTTGCTTCTGGTGATGTTATCGTGTTCCATATCTTAGAGGGCTTTGATTGAAAATGTATCTCTGCCACTTCTTCAAGTTTTTCTTTCCGCTCTGTCTGCTCAGGAGTTTCTTGTTGTTGTTGCTGACCATGTTTATAGTCCATGATATATCATTAAAATTTTAAAAACATTCTTGAGACATCATCATTATTTTTTTCTTTCTTGCTTGGCTTCTCTGCTTGATTATAAACATTAACAGATATGTTTGACTTCTTTCCGTTTCCTTTTTTAGATTTAGGCTTCGGCTCTTCCTCTTCACTTTCTTCACTTTCGCTTTCGCTATCATCAGGTTCAGGCTCAGGCACAGGCTTTTTACTTACTTTCTTCTTTGCTTCCGCTTTCTTTCTCCTTATTTTCATTTTAGCCATCTTTTCAGCAATGATATCAGTAAAATCACATTCTTCATCGCTATCACTGCTTTCTTCTGGTGTATCATCTTGGTCTTTTCCATTAATAATATCATTAGCAACACCAATTTCTGCCATGCGGTTTATCTTTTCCTCCATCTCTTCATCATCGCCTACATAAGCCTTTCTACACTTTGCTAATTTCTCTTTTGCTGTTTCAACCTTATGTTGCTTTTTGCTCTTAATACTTTCCACGGCCTTACCCCAATTCTTACGACTTGCTTCGGGAGACAGCATTTATACTAAGATTAATACATTTTAGTATTTTTTAAATAAATAAATAAATAATATAATGTCGCAGTATAAATCATTACTTGGCTTGAATGAGTTGGCAGTTGATAGTCTAAATATACTTAACTTAGACTTAACCAATACCAACATAGTGGGCTTAAACACAGACAGAGTGCCAGAAGATGCCGACCCGATAAATCTTTATTACACTGATAACCGCTTTGACACACGGCTCGCTTTAAAATCAACTACGGATATCAAAGAAGGAAGCAGTTTATACTACACAGAGCAACGAGTAAGGGATAATGATGAAGTCAAATCCTCAACTCAACACAGAAGCAATACTTCCAATCCGCACCAAACCAGTCTATATAATTTGATAGACACAAACATATCCGCTCCAACGGTCGGGCAATACTTAACATATAATGATGTAGATGGTAAATGGAGAGATACAACAATCGGCTCAATTGATACACTCACAGATGTAGTCATTACAGCACCAATAGCGATGAATAGTTATCTCACATATAACTCAATAAACTGGGTAAATAAAACTTTTCCGATAAATGTTGATGAATTCGGCAATATTAGTATGGGCGGTAATTTGAATATAACAGGAGTTAATTTATTAAATACGAAAGATGTTGATACTTGGATATCTGAGCACGAAGATAATAATGATAAAGTTTCCGCGGATGGTTCAATTGATACACACAGCGATGTTACAATAACGGGTACACCCGCCAATAACCAACTACTCATTTATAGCACAGGCCAATGGAGAAACACAAACTCACCTTTTCTTAGATTAGACGGAACAGCAAACATGACGGGCGGATTAAATATGGGAGGATTTGCTATTTCAAATGTCGGTAATGTTGATGGTATTGATGTTTCGGCTCTTGATAGTTCTGTGGTAAAACTAACAGGAGACCAAACCATAACAGGGAATAAAATATTTACTACTTATTTGGGGGTAAAAGATTCAAATCCATTAAACACGGGTAAGTTATTCTTCAATTACAATAATAATATGGGTTCTATTTATTCGTCGGAGGCAGGTGGAGCAACGGGCTATCCACTAAGCATTGTTGGTTCTTCCATACTTCTTGCTCCAACAACAGGGGGCGGAATAACATTGACGGGCAATGTTTTAAATTTTAACAGCACGACAGCAATCAGCGGACTTCCAGCGCCATTCTATGACGGCGATGCTTCAACAAAAGCATATACCGATACGAAACTAGCAAAGGACGGCACAACGGCTATGACGGGCAGTTTAAATGTGGGTGGTTTTGCTATTACAAATGTTGGTAATGTTGATGGTATTGATGTTTCTACCCTTGATACTTCTGTGGTTAAACTAACAGGAGACCAAACCATAGCAGGAACCAAAACATTCAGCAACATAATAAATGCTAGTGCGGGTATTGATATGAAAAGCCAAAGCATAACAAATGTGAATCTTGTTGATGGTGTGGATGTTTCTACTCTTGACACTTCGGTGGTTAAACTAACAGGAGACCAAACCATAGCAGGGAATAAAAAATTTACATCAACTTTAGAAGTAAGTGGTTCGTCCAATCCTACTACTTTTGATGGTATTGGCATAGCCTTTGATACAAAAATAGGAATGATTGCCGCACAAAAGACAGCAACAGCGACTTGGTGTCCGATACAAATAACGGGGTCGTATGTTGAGTTATATTCGGGGAATACTTTAATTATAACCGCAACTGGCACTACACTATCTTTGAATAACAATAAAATAACAAACTTAGCCACACCATCAGCAACAACGGACGGAGCAAATAAAAGTTATGTGGATACATTAGACGGGCAAAATGTGAAACTAACAGGAAACCAAACCATAGCAGGAATTAAGACATATAGCAGTGGTGTTGAAATAACGGGAAATTCAATCAATTCAACAACAAAGGGCACATTTATCGTTTTCAATTCTACCAGTAATATCGGGTCAATTGCTAGTTTGGATATGAAAACTGCAACATATTACAACTTTGAAATTTCTGCGAAAAAAATAAGTTTTATTATTGACGGGACGATTGTCGGTTGGGTAAATGCTTCGGGGCTAGATTGTAATAGTAGCAAAATAGCCAACCTTGGAACTCCAACATTAGCGACGGACGGAGCGACAAAAGGGTATGCTGACACATTGGACGGGCAAAATGTAAAACTAACAACAGACCAAACCATAACAGGAAGTAAAACATTTAATGGTGCGAGCACTACGATAAAATATCTAACTTTAACGAACAATGCCGATTTTAATAATCAAACTATCACTAATGGCGGAAATATAACATATAATGGGGCGAGGATATTAAACCAAAATGGAGGAGATATATTCTTTTCACAGACATCAGGAGATTACCAGTATTTCTTATTTACTCTAAATACCGCTACAAGTGGAACCGCGAACCAACGAGGTTATGTATTTACGAATGTAGCATCTGATGTAAAAGGGGCGGGACTTTATATTTCAAAACTTTTGGATAATAAAAGTGCTTCGTCTGACATTGTCCGTTTTAACAATGCTGGCGGTATGCGGTTTTATGGTGCTTTGGATATGAACTCAAACAATATAACAAATGGCGGAACAATAACGGGAACGACAATTACTTCAACCGCTGGTATGACTACAACAACTTTAACGGCTAGCGATAAAATAACGATAGCACAAGATAAGCCATTAATATTGGGAAGAACAACAAGAGGATTGGCGGCATACACTGGTGGATTAGAATTATACGGGACATCTGGTGTAGCAGGACCACATATACACGCATTTACAACAGCTGATCCAAGTTATCCTTGTTTTCAATTAATTAACAATGGTCATAGCGACATATCATTAAAATTTGATTGTTATTGGGACGGAGCAGTTAATGATAAGTCAAGTTCTGCTACCTCAAATTTTATGATAGCCAAAGGCACTAATCTCCTTTTTCAATATGCGTCAGGAGTAGCGGTAGGAAGTAATATAACATTTAACACCGCAATGACAATTGATAGCACATCAGGCTTATTAACAACGAAGGCAATAACAGCGAGCGGATTAATAACAGCAAATGCGGGTATATCAACGACAACATTAACAGCAAGCGGATTGATAACGGCAAATGCGGGTATATCTGTTGTTAATAGCACAGTCGACATACGTGGGGAAGCAAGAAGTGGGTCTCATGCTACACCAGTCGGGTTATATGTCACAGGCAATCTTGGAGCATCTTCTGCTGGTGTTGAATTCAGACACAGCAACGGGACACAGGGAGTTGGTTTTGGTTATAATTCAATATATGCTACGGGGAGCAACACAAACCAAGATTTAAATTTTTATGCGAGGGGGACAGGAGTAATCTATGCTCAGAGTGATACAAGCATGACGACAGCATCCAGCGGATTTTTAACATTAAGAAAAAGACCATCAAACACGACTAACCCACAAATATTTATGAAAGCAGGAGACTCATCAGGTTATGCGGTGGTAATGAATACAGGTGGATTATTACATGCTTGGTCTACTTCATTGTCAAATGGTGAAAACAATACAGGATATGTTTATTTGTATGCGGGAGCAAATACATGGTCGTCTGGTTCAGACAGGAGATTAAAATCAGATATTAAAACACTAGACTGCGGGGATTGTTGCGATAAACTTATGAAAATAAACTGCTGTTCATATTATTTGAAATCAGACGAAAAGAAACAAAAAAAGAACCACGGATTTATTGCGGATGAAGTAAAAAAAATATTTCCAGAATTTGTATCTGAAAGTGGAATAAAAGCAGACGATGGAAATGGAAACTTTGAAGGTATATCATACACGGACTTCATACCTGTATTTGTCAGCGCTTTTCAACACATGGCGGAAAAGGTAGTTAATTTAGAAAAAGAAAATAATAATCTCATGAATATACTACAAGACCAAGCAAATCAATTAGCAGAAATCAGAGCAGTCGTATTTTTAAATGTCAAATAATACAACTAGACTTCACAGACCACCACCTATTATGGATATGGATGGCGAACTAACTCCAGAATTAAAGTCTCGTGTTCTTGAAGTAGAACTAAAGACTGAGGAAAAAAAAGTAGAGCACGAATTGGAAGATAACTGGAATTGTTGTTGTATAAAAAACAGACCGACAGACAGCCGACTTATTAAATACTTATTTCAAATGGGTATCATTATTGCCATTATAACCCTTTGTATTGTAAGGCTATCTGAAAAGAACTTACCTTGTGAGGTAGCCAACACTTATGTCGGAATTTTGACATTGCTTATCGGTATTTGCCTTCCATCGCCTTCTTCAAGTAAGAAGTGAGCACTCGTATAAGTGTATTTTATACCATGAAGCATCACTACCTGAGCACATTAAAGGAATGACTTCATCAAAACTAACACACCAATCACTAAAAGGTTTATACACACATTTAAATTTGGTTTCTATTCCTTTTTGAATACACCACACACAACTTTCATTTTTTTTATCGCCGACCCGTGAGTAAAAGTCGCAGGCAGTCCGAGCAGAAATATTAATTAATAAAAAGTTTATTAGCACTAATATAGAGGACATCATGGCTGACTATAAATATCAGCGGATTATTTTTCTGAGCAATGATTTTGCTGGAGGAAGCAAAACATTTAATAAAAATATTCAAATGTCATTCACACCCACCAAAATGAATGTAAAATTTATCCACTATATGAACGACCAGACAGAGACAAAAACCAGAATTCTTTACATGGATAGAATTGGAATTATTGGAACATTTGCGGATAGCACCACAGCAAACATTTCAAATCTCGGGTATAATTTGGGTGTTGTCGGATGGACTGACGGACAATATACATTTAAAGTCCTTGAAACCGACAGCGGAAATATTGATACAGGAAATTTAGCGGGAAGAATTGTTGTATGCCTAGAATTTGTTGCTTAATAATGATATTTATCAACTACACTCTCGTTGCTACCGCAACTCCCGTTTGTTGATAAACATCGACAACCGATTTAATTTAAACAATAAAGAAAAAACGATGTTTTAGAATAAGTGAGAGTGCGGAGCACGAAACGCAATTCTAAAATATCATGATGAAGATAAACAATGTCAAGGTGAAGCCAGTAAAACAAGAAAGTGATGGAAACAAAAAGCCAAGGGTTATAAATTATTCAATGAGCCTTATGCCAATATATTTCTACTTGCTAGAAAAAAGAGCGGTAAGACGACAGCACTCTTTGAAATACTGAAACGGACTGCAGACAGAAAAACCCGCATTGTCATTATTGCTTCAACAATACACAAGGACTACATTTATAAAGCAATGGTAAAGCACTTTAAGAACAGAGGCAACCCAATGGCAATATATACCTTTCTTAAATCAGATGGTGTTAATGTCATTGATTATGAGTTAGACAAACTGAACAGACATGACGAGCAACACGAAGGAGAAATCAAAGATGAAGAAGAAATAGAGAAACCACAATTTTTATACTTTGGAAAAGAAGAAAAAAAGAAAACTACAGAACAAAAAGAACGACCCAGCAAGTATATTTCTCCAGAGGTTGTTTTTGTTTTGGATGATTTAGGGAGCGGATTAAGAGACAAGTCCGTAAGTGATTTGTTAAAAAAGAACAGACACTATAAAAGTAAGGTTATTATGTCTAGTCAGTATTTAAACGACCTACGGCCGGAAGCCATTAAGCAGTTAGATTATCTATTAATCTTTCCGGGGCAATCTCAGGACAAAATGGAACTCGTGTATAAACACTTAGACTTATCTTTTGACTTTGATTACTTTCTTCAAAAGTATCGCGAAGCAACAAAGGAGAGATTTAATTTTCTTTATGTCTCAAGTGTTGATGATGAGTTAAGAAAAAATTTTGCTTATCGCATGAAATAATGATATTTTTGATGTTTTGTTCTGACTGCCGTCATCACAAAACATCGATGACCATTAAAGCAAAAAAACGATGTTTGTTGAAGACGAAGTCTGAAACAAAAATCAATATCGAAAATAATTATTTTTTTTTCTGTATTATATATTCATCTATCTTTTATGGTAGTAAAAACAACTCGCGTTGAAGTCATTCCAACAATCGGCAAACGAACAATTAACTAAAGCACAAACATGGCTGGAGGCAAAAAGAAGACTGGTCGCAAGAAGAAGCAAGGAGGCAAGGGACAAGCAGGTGGTAAAATCAACTGGCAAAAAGTTGGGAAAACGGTCTTTGCCGTTGATAAATTTCTTCGCGGTAATAAGTTAATCTCAAGGACTGCGGGAGCATTAAGTAGCGTCGGGGTTCCTTACGCAGGTAGTGTTGGTGCTGTAGCATCAAGACTGGGGTATGGTAAGCAGAGAGGACGTGGAGCACTCAAATTCTAAAGATATTTTTGATATTTTGTTCTGACTTCGTCATCACAAAACATCGATGACCATTATTTTTTCCTGAAATAAAAAAACGATGTTTTAGAATATAGATTCAACAAGTTGAATCCATAGCGAGAGTGCGACAGCATGAAGCGCAATTCTAAAATATCAAAGAAACAGAAATTAAGACCCCCGCGGGTTTATAGAAATAAAAGCGGGAAGCCGTATATTATCCAGAAGGATAAAAAATATTATCTTAATTTCGGTAAGAAAACAAATGATATGAGCACACTTCAAATTGTTAAACTTTTTATGAAATACTTAAGCAGACCAAAATCAAAGCGGACACCTAAGCGAAAAGAAGACTTAAGAAAAGTCCAGAGTTTGTCGGAGATTGAGCAAAATACTAGAACCGCCATTAATGACCACTTAGACAAACTCAGAAAGGAGAAATACGAAAAGATTGATGAGATTGACCAAAAAGAGAAAAAAGCACAGGCGGATGCTGAAGAAGAAAAGAAGAGGCAAGAAAGAAAAGACATAGCAGATGCTAAGGAAAGGCAGGATGAGTTAGCAAGGATACACCGCAATGAACTATCAGATATTAAGGAACGACAAGAACAAAAAGCCAGAGAACTAAGAAGGGAGCAAAAACTCATAGATGATGTAAAATATGAAGAAGATAGAAAAAATAGGATACAGGCATTACAACCGCCACCACAATATCAATATATTATGCCACCACAGCAGGGGCAACCACAAGCACCGCCATTAGGAGCACCACAACAAGCACCGCCATTTGGAGCACCACCACAAGCACCGCCATTACCTAATTTAGGAGATGAAGCACCATTGAAAACGAAAGAGCAATACGAGGAAGAAAAAAAGCAAAAGCAGAAAGATATTGAAACACTGAAATTAGCAGGATATACAGATAAATTCATTAAAAAGATGAGTCGTAAAGACTTACAAAAAGCCAGTCAAGATATTCAGATGGCTATAGCCACAGCGACATCTTTAGAGGAACAGAAAAAATTAGCAGAAGAATATAAAGAAAAACTTGAAAAGGAAGAAAAGAAGGCAGAAGAAAAGGGTAAGCATTTTGAACATTTACAAATTAATCAATTTTTAATATCAGCATTTTCAAAAACTTATCACCCAAACATTACTATAAAAGAGTTAGCACAGGCTTTAAAAAAGAGACTAGATAGTGATGGACATAAAAAATTAAATTACAAAGACACTTCAAAGTGGATTATTGACATGATTAAAAGGTTTAATATTGATGTTGGAAATGAAAAGGAAAACGTAAAAAGAAAAGTAGCGGATTATGCTAGATAATATGAAGATTATATGGGTATTAATGTGCAAAAAGGTAGTGGAGCGAAGACATTAGAAGAATTAATTGATAAGGTATTTTCAATAGCGAAAATAAAAAAATATTTAATCCGCAAAGATTGGAAACACACAATGAATAAAAAGGACTTTGTAAATACTCTAACGAACAAAATGACGATATACCCAAATGTTGATAAACAAGTTTCAAACGATTTGAATATTGACGAGGGAATGCCACTGGAGGGGGTTTCACCCCCTACCATACCCCCGAGCGTCGCGGAGACACCGCTACCCCCGCCACCAGAGCCGGCAACAGATACGACTACACCGCCAGACCGAACACCACCAGAGGATACGACCATACCACCGAGTGTCGCGGAGACACCAGAGCCACAACAAGCAGAGCCAGAGCAACCACAGCAAGAGGGTGAGGGGCGGGGACTAATGACTTATGAAATAGACAACATAATGAAAAGATATGGATGGTATCTCGGAGCAATAGCCAGTGATGAAATCTACAAACTAAATCCAGAAGAAAGAAAGCGATACGGATTTATTATGAATACAGACCCGAGCAACAAAAAAGGACAGCACTGGATGGCAATATGGATAAGTCTAGATAAAGACAGGAGTGTTGAAGTGTATGACCCTTTGGCTGAATATCAACCGACTGAAGACTTTCAACAACAAATGAAACAACTAATAGATAAAAACCACCCAGATAGTTATTTGTTAATGAAAGTTAATCAAGTAAAAGAGCAGAGTGATACGAGCGACACATGCGGATGGTTTGCTATGAGGTTTTTAATGGAGCGAGCGAAAGGTATTAAATTTAAATTTGCCAGCGATTATACAGACTTAAAAGAAGACGAAGCGGAAAAATTAAAAGCACAGAATGGTTATGGTAATTTTGATACATACATTTGATATTTTCTAATATATAGATTTTTGAGGTTGTAGGTGGTTTTTATAAAAAGCACCTACGATGGAGTACAAAGGCGGTCGTTCAAGTTCCATTTACTACATAAATAGCAAAAACCGAATAACGGGGACAGACAGCGACTTTACACACGAAGTCAATATGAAGGGTCTAGACAATCCCACACATTGTAAAATTCTTCATATCTATGTGCCGAAGTCGTATTACTCTGTGGCTTCACCATATAATACTTTTACATTATCCGAAGACGGGTATGAGGCTTTAATTACGATACCTGAAGGAAACTACACAATGAACAACTTAAAAAATAAACTATCTGAGATACTGACGGCAGACAGCCCGAATGACTATACTTATGTTGTCTCAAGCAACAATACAAACACAGAAGCGGAGGATGGTAAATTAACATTCAGTGTGTCAAATAACGGAGGTATTCAACCGCGGTTTATATTTGATGGTGATACACGTATTCATGAGGTAATGGGTTTTGATAGAAACTCAACATATTTCTTTGTCAATGATTTTATTAAGTCGCCAAATGTAATTATTTTAACTGGTGAAAAAACTCTGTATCTTCAATCTGATTTGGTAAATGAAGGAGATAATCATGTGCTACAAGAAATATACACCGCCAGCGAAATTCCTTTTGGGTCTGTCATTTATGATGGAAGCGGGTCTGACTATGGTAAAACATTGTCCGCTAATTCAAACAATGTATTCAGGTTTTACTTGACAGACGAAAATGACCAAGCAATACATCTTAATGGTTTGGGAATAGTTATGACATTACTGGTTTATCGTGAAACTAATTATTTTAGTTTATTTAATTCATTCTTAAATTTGTTGAAATCTAGATAATTATTTTTGATTTAATTATTTATTTTTTTCTATAAATATATTTCGTGTATTAATCAACTTACACTACTTCAAACACAAAACAAAAAATGCCTGTCCAATACGGAGGAGAACTAGTCCATCAGACTAAGGAACTGCTCACTGGTAAGTATGAATTGAACAAACTTACTGCCCGTGAAGGGTCGGCTGATGTTGTTCTCACCACTGCGGGAGGAAATGAAAGCACCTTTGAAATCCCTACTCGTCCTTTGAACCTTGCGAGGTCTGTCTTGCGATTTACTTACACCCCTGCCGCATCTGCTGGTTATAATCGTATGTTTATGGATTGCTTGCCTATGATACAAAGAATTGAACTGCGAAGCCGAAGCGGTCAATATTTGTGCAATCTTCAACACGTGGGCAATTACACTAAGATGATTTGGAAGCCTGAAATTAAATATGAAAAATTTATGGCACTTGAAAACCACGGGGCGGGTGTATCTAGCGGGGCTATGCTTCAAAAGTGTAATGCTGGAAAAGTTGAGATAGGAAGTGTAGCGGAAAGAAAAGCAATTACTGATGCGGTCAATACTGCTGGAGTGGTTGCTGCAGTTCAAGGATACTACAAAGTGCCACTTGTTAATGCCCGCCGTCATAATGATACTGCTCTCGCCGATAGCACTGCTGGAAATTATAGCCTTGTTAATGTTCCTTTTGAGGAGGCTAAGTATTTTGAAGGTGGCGGTAATGGAACGCCTACCCCTGTCATTAAAGTTAAACTTCCGTTGGGTATGATTTTTGGAACTATTTTTGAACTGGATAAGACTATTGGTTTTAATGAAATCTTGGATTTGCGAATCGTGTGGGAGGGTACTAACCGCTCTACTTTCTTTGGAACTGATGCAAGTAGTATTTCTACTGGTGCTGCACAGGTTGCTGTTGGTGCAACTACTTCAAACTTGAATCTGTTTCTTGCCGTAGAAACTGACCCAAATGTCGTCCTTGGTGTACAGCAGAAGATTGCGGGAGAAGGTTTCCCATTTAAGATTGAATACCCTATCTCTTGGAAGCAGAACCTCTCAACAACAAGCCAAAATTTCGTAGTAAAAATGAACCGCTCACAGGGTGAGAGAATTAGAAGAATTTATACTTCCGCATTCCACAACGACGAAAATAAAAATACTGCTTTCGACAATGACAACAGAGCGGGTGCTAAGGTTGAAAAATACTATACAACCCTTGACGGCTCGCGACTTCAACAATTTGATGTTGATGTTAAGGAAAATGAAGACTATATGATTTTGAAGGATAAGTTGAAGGGAAGTGCTATCCTAAACAGCGATGTCTATCATTACAACTGGTTTCATGTGGATACTTGGGACAATAACCGCCCACTATGCGATAAAGATACTGACGGCTATGAAGTAAGCGGTCTGAGCCTTGATACTGAGCGACGATATGAATTTGTCGGCACTACTGTCGGCAATAATCATAACCATTATACTTATGCTATTCTTCAGCGAAGTGTGCTTGTTAAGGGAATTGAAATTTTGATGTCTTAAACCTGCGAGATAGCAATTAATTTTTGATAGTTAATTTATTTTTTTGATAATATAGGAACAATGTCCAACCAAAGAAATTTAATCGCACAAAATCCAGACGGAGATTTCGTAAATGTAAAAGTAGGGCATGATGGTTATCTTGAGACTAATGTTGAAAAAACAGCATTTGGCGAATTAGCAACATCGCAATACACACCGATTATACAAGAAACATTTATGTATAATGTAAATACCTCTAAGTGGAACACAAGCACTACTAATGCTACATTAGAGCAAAAGAGTGCTATGGCATATCTAACAACACAGGCAGTTGGAGGTTCAAGATTATTCATTGAAACAAAAAAGAAAATTAAATATCGTGCTGGTATGGGGGTATGAGTCAGATTTACTGCTTTGTGGAATACAAATGAAGCAGGCGGATATTCATCTTATGTAGGTATTGGTGATTCCTTCTTGACGGATGGATTTTTCTTCTCAAGAGAAAATGGTGTAATGAAAATATACCAATTAAACAACTCCACTGTCATTACCGAGGTTAAACAAAGTCAATGGAATGTAGATAAAGCGGATGGAACCGATTACTTACCAGCAATTGATTTCAGTAAGGGTAATGTATTTCAGATTAAATATCAATACTTAGGTTTTGGTCAGATATCATTTTATATTGAAAATCCAAACACTGGTCAATTTCAACTAGTCCATGCTATACGATATGCCAACAGCAAAACTGCTACATCTCTTAATAATACTACTTTACCATTCTTGGCTTCTTTGGCTGTTGGTGCTAATCCGCAAATCCAAAATCTTAGAATTGCCAGTGTTGGATGCTTTATTGAAGGAACTGAAATCATAAGAGGTATTCCATTTATTTATGAAAGAACAGCAAATACAACAAATGTAGCAACTCATGCTTTTACTATGAGGAATAATACTAATATTATTGGAAACACTATTGCTAATTATAGTATAGTGTATCCTAGACGGCTAAATATTCTAAATACTGACACTAAAAGTAGCGTAATCATTAAGGTAATAAAAAATGCTACACTTACAGGTGCCGTGTATGCTGAGAACAATACAAATACGAGTTTAGTTTCGTTTGATACTACTGCCACTATTAGTGGCGGGAATGTGATTGCTGTTGTATTCGTGAATACTAGTGATGCTCAAAGTATAAATTTTGCTGATTATGATTTAGATGACATGTTGCCAAGCGAAAGGCTAACTATAACAGCACAGGCTACTGCAAATCAGACTATAAGTATTCAGTATGCTTTTACTTGGATCGAGGACCCATAATGAAAAAAAAATGAATCGTGGATTTTCAAACATCACTTTTTAAAATACTTGATAAAATTATTTTTTCTAACTTCATTCATTTCTTCATTTTTTTCTAGAAATGAAATCACACATGCCACATCGCAAAATCTATCATCGTCAATTGAAACTGATAACACATTTTTTTCTTACACTCTTTACAAGGTGCTTTCTTTAATATACATCCTTCTTCTGTACATGTAGCAGTCGCTATCTCTTCTCCTACATTAGCCTTTAATTCTGTGATACCCGTGGAAGGGACTTTGTCCCTTTCCAAACCCGCGGGGGTATGGTAGGGGGTGTAACCCCCTCCCTCTTTTAAATCACTCGCCTTAAAAGGAGTGCTCTTTTCTTGCTGACCGAAGGTCGCATCTTCAACTACGTTGGAGTTGTCCGTTACGGTCTCCAATGGAATAACTACTTTCACATTGTCATCGCGGGGTTTGTATTGCTCATAGAAAGATACAATGTCAGGCTTAGTCCATTTAATCGTGGGCTTTTTTATTTCGCCGTCAAGGTTCCATTTTTCAATTTCATTCAAGTAGTCTTGCTTGGTGTTGAGGTCGGTCATGATATATATGTAAAGATTTTATTTTATTTTATTATAAATATTTTTTCAATTCATCCTTGTTTTGAACCCAAGGTTGCTTCATCAACCACTCAATATATGGTTTATCAATCTTAGCAATTTCTTCAATTTTTTTTGCCTTGTATTTACCGAAATGAAATACATCCTTCGGCTGAGAGGCTTTAATCTTTTCAATTGTCTTAATTTCTTCATCAATTATCTGTTGTACATCTTTTACAGAAAAGAATTCCTTATTCTTCTCAATTGAAAGTCGTCCAAATTTTTCAGATAGTCTGGTGAGGGAGGTCATTGGTCTATATAGAGTGGTAAAAAATTTTATGGAAAAAAATTAATTATTTAATATTTTATTTTTTTTAAATCCAAAAGGTCTAGTTTCAATCGCATTCTCTACAATTCCAATAACTTGTCTCTTCGTATATGTAAAACTAAATATCTTTTCTAAGTATTCGCTTGTTATTTTTTTCTTTTGTTTGTCTCGTGTTATCTTGTTGTTTTCTATTATAACTACTTTTCCAGATTTCTCAATTCGCTTTGCAATCCGTAATTCTTCATCAGTCTCCAACAATTCAGCCAGTTCATTTTTACCATTCTCAAATAATTCAGTGTTCGTAATACCTAGCCCACAACTTATTACACTTAACATATTCGGTAAATTCAATGCTTTTTTCGTTTCATAGTTCATACTAAATCCTTTTACTTTCATACTGGCTTTACCATTATCTAATAAGTATCCATAACATTTCGGCCCGCCTCCCACAAAGGTTTTTATTTTCGCTCCTTTCAATTCATCTGTCCAATCTCCCAGTAAATCTCCTGTCTCTACATCTGCCTCATTAATTTCTTTGTTAGTCGTATATATTACGCTGTCTGTGTCATGATACAATATCCTATTGCCTAATCTGTCCATCATATTGTAAAGTCTCATTCTCGCGTGGCATGTAGTAAATAAAGCAACCACAATATTTGTTTTAATCGGGTCGCTCACCGCATCCTGTTTTAAGTCATAACTGGCTTCTACAATTTGGTCGTTAATTATGTCAATATTTATATTATCCACTGATTTATCGTTCAATAGTTTGTATAAGGTATCTTTATCCTTTATCATTTTGTTCTGTGTTTTATTTTGTTTCTGTCCAAACTTACCCCATAAAGAGTTCAAGCACAACTTAGCCACTGCTCGCCGTCCTTCGTTTTTAAATATTTTGCTTTCATCCATCTTTACACCCATTTTGATTTCCATGCTGTTTATGTAATTTTGTTTTTCGGCTTCCGTATTACATCCCGCGGGGTATCCGCTGGACTCTTGTTTTACTTTCAAGAATGTCTTTATGTATTCTTTGAATAGGCTACTGCTTTGTTCTTTCCAGTGCCATACTTCATATACTTTTATCAACTTATACCCTTTCTCTAAGGCCTTGTAAATTTCTGGAGTTGCCCATGTGCCTGTTATTGCTCGTTCTTTATCTGTGTGTTTACATTCTCCATGTTGCTCAGTCATTCCGCACTTATCGCATAAGTAATACATCATCTTACCTCTGTCCGCCTTCGGTAAGACTGGGTGTAGTAAGCCTCTAGGTGGTAGCATCTTAACCTTAGCCACTCCGAAATATTCTCTGTTTATATTTTTATTTTCCATACTTTTTCTTTCCTCCTCGTTGCTTGGTCGTATTATGATATGGTGTCCGCTTGGATAAAGGTCGTAATACATCACGGTCGGATAAAGTGAGCATATGTCAATATATTTCGCATACTCATTATCATGTCGTGATTTCCAATATAATTTCAAAGCATTCACTCTACCTCCAAACATTGCCTCTCGTGGGTTTAGTCCTTCTTGTTCAGTAATTCGTTCGTTTGTATCCTCTGCCAGTCTTTCACTGGTTTTCATCAGGCTCCATTCGCACTCCCAGACACTTATTACTTTTGCTTGTTCGTTAAGTTGTTTTTCTCTTCTCATTGTTTACTTGTATAGTTCGCCCATTGTCTTATTCTTCTTCACATTCAAAGCATTGCTATTCCAACACTTATCACATCCGTGCCAATGACACCCGTAAAACTCATAAGCGGTTTTGTTTTTCTCGTCCCATCCATCTACATACACACGAGACTGCCCGAGTTGAAACATTTTTTCACCTCCGTTGAATGCGTGTTTAATATCAGTTTCATCTATCCTGCTTCTGTATGCTAACCATTCTACACAAGCCGTAGAAGTCATCCTGTTTTGCTTTTCCGCTTTCAATATCGCAATTGAATTCTCTGGCATAAACTTAGCACGATACAAAGCCATAACACAACTCGCAATAGTTGTATATTGAAAAGGGTCAATACCAAACTCTAGAAACTGGTTTCTAAAATCTATACAACCCTTTCTCAGTATATCAACATCTGAATGACAATACTCACCGATTTCCTTCGCCATATCAAAGTGGTTATGTGCTTTCACTTGTTCGTCATACCATTCAAGAAATTCTTTTCGTTTATCTCCTCGCATCGTGTCGTAGCCGTAATGTTTCTTATGTGGCATTACACCGACATAGTTTCTATTTTTTACCGTATTGAAGAAGTGCGGGAAGAAACCTTGCTTAAGTTCCGTAAGTCCGAATGTCTTTGGAAAGTCTGACAATGGCATCGTAAGAAAACTTAGGCTGTCTATAAACCGATACTTCTTAAGTGTCATCATCATAATCTTACCACCTTCATAGATTACAAATGGAGTTTGTCCATTATCAACCAACCACTTAAGAATAAACTGACAATCATAACCGCGGGCATTGTGCGCGATAAATGTAAATCCGCTGTGTTTAGTGTCAAAAGCCCAATTACAGAAATCTTGAATGTTCTTATGTATAATAGGCGGTTCCTTTGCATCGTAATACTGGCTTTCCGCATGATTAACAATGTGCTCGCCTGTGTCCTGTGTCGCTTCAAAGTCAAAGAATATGTATTGCTCTGACGGCGGTAAGATTTCTTTTTGGACTATTTCACATTGGTGCTCAAGCGGTTTCACTAGTTTGCAATTTCGGCATTTCGCATATCCGCATTTGTGCTCATCCATCTTTCTGTAATTAAGACCGCACGATTTACATTTCGCTTTAACATCGCAGTTTGTCGTCATGTGATTATTAAAGCAGTCAGTGGGAAACTTTCTATTACACTTCTCACATTCTTTCCACTGGCTCTTGTCATTTATTCCCTTACATCCGTTGGTTTCACAGATACTACATTTTGCTTCACAGGCATGTCTTTCCATATACCCTCTTAGACATAACTCACAGAAATTCTTTTTTCCTATCATAGACTTCATATTAGTTATGGCATCGTAATGTCCTTAAGTGTTTAAAATGTAAAGGTTAGTCAGCCGTTCTCCGTTCGCATCAAGTAGTTCTGTTTTATAAATGATTTTGTCAGGAAATTCAACAATAACCAGATTGTTTTTAATGTGATTAGCAAATGTATTAATTTCTGGTATTCCACACACATCCTTAATGACTTTCGCTTCATCGTGTAAAGTCTCTGCCATTTCCTGCTGTATCTTTCTTTTCCCCATTAGTATTGTCTTGTATTTTGGATGTTTTTCAATTTTTGCTTTGACTACAACGATTGCTCGTGCTAAGCATAAGTTATCGCTGTTAGTAATACAGTTTACTCCTTGCTTTCTGTAGATATCCAATTTGTTCAAAACCTGTAGCCTTGTCCCACCCGTCGGCATTTTAACAGATTTCAACACAAATTTTAATTTATCAAAGTTTATTCCGTTCTCGTCCATGTAAAGACTTTCGTTGCTTTGAAATATTGCTGACAATCTTTCTAAAACTTTTTCAACCGAGATTTGATTAACTTTGTGTAAGCCTGTTGATACTTTTCCATAGTAATCAACAAACTCAATACCTAGGCTAACCTTATCTTCGGGTGCTTGTCGTTTTACAAAGTCGTTCAACACAATCTCAATAAATCTTATTACATCGCGCATCGTAAATGATCGGAAGTTGCCGTTAATCCTTACCGCATATCGGCTTTCATTTATTCCTAGTTCGTGTTCCTTGCTGTCGTCCCTTATGATATCATAATTACCATACCGCAACAAGTCTCTGTAATTTTCTTTCATTTCTTTTTTCTCTTCAATCGTAGGTAAAGGTGGTGCTATTGGTATAGCATGGTGTTCGAAATACACTGCACCTCTTACTTTGTTCAAGTAGTTTTGGGCTGTCGGTGTATTAATTTTATACCCCCTTACCTTCGGTTTGATATATAGCACATCCCGACCCCTGACAGACTTGATTTCGTAATTTATCTTATATTCCCTTAATCTATCCAACCTGTAGACCTTGCCGTTATACGTGTGTGTCTCCATGTTTGATAATAGTATATCAAGGAAAATATAATTTTATAAAATTAAAATATTTGTCTGCCTCAATCGGTCGTCCCCTCGTGGCCTCGTGTGTGCCTCTATATATAAGGACCCTCCTTGTCTTTAAATGGAAATTCAGTGGTTTCCGCAGAGAAACCTTTTTGATTATCAATACTTACCATACCCGCAACCGCAGTGGCAGTTATGTTCCATGTATCCACACATATTACATCTATCATCGTCATCTTTCTTTATTCTCTCCATATACTCTTTGCTTGGCCTTGGAGGAACTGGAGGTTTTTCTTTTTCTGCTGAAATATGTTTCTGAGACTTCATATGTCGCGTTTTGTTTCCATTATGTATTTCAGCGCCACATCCACACTTAAAATCTTTATGCTTCCAAATTTTCTTCTTTTCTTTTTTGATTATTCTTGTTTCTTTATCGTAATTAATTTTCCATTCCTCATATTTAGGTATTATATTTTCCTCGTGATATTTCTTTGCTTTTTCCAATGCTTGCTCTTTTGATTTTTTCTTTCCGATACAGAAACTCTTACACATAACCTTTCCTCCTTCTCTCCATTGAACTTTTACCATTGGCCTCTTTTCGTTATTCTTTACCATAACACAACCTCTAGACATTCTAAATCTCTGAGTGTCTTCGTTTGTCATCCTATATGTGTCTTTATTTTATTTCTTTAAATAATAATTATTTAAAGGTAGCCGTTTTTCTTTCTTTTGTCTGTCTGTATTTGTTATAAATAGATAGACGAAATAATGAATAACGGCTCTTAGTGTGGTTTCTGTAGAGAAACTGCACTGAAAAAGTGTGCCAAAGTGGCACCCTATACTACTAATCTGGTGTGTGTGGAAGGCTACCACCAGTCTGGTGTGTGTGCGGAAGGCTACCACCAGTCAGACTAGACGGATTGTGCGGAAGGCTGCCACCTAGTTGTTATCAGATCGTCAATATCTATTTTATTTCCTAACTCTATCCCGCTTCTCTACTCACAGAGAAAGCAACATTGGTAGTCAAGCCTCCCTCCTACCTTCCGCCCTTGGTACGCCCGAACAATATGGCGTATCAAGGTTCTGACCTAGTAAAAATGAGGCTAGACCCTCCAAAGTTCAATCATGGAAAAGAAGCTAAGCTAAATAGATTGCTCTATGCCTTTCTACTTCAATCATGTGCTCAGGATAGGAAGGGGATGACCATAATGAGGCAGGGGGTACGGACGGTGTTAAGTGTTTCCTCGCCCTCAAAAAACATTATGGAGGTCTTGACCTCATAAAGTTTGAAGAGGACCAAGAAAAACTATATCATTCGTACCCTAAGAAGGTCAGTGAGGTGAGTAGCTGGCTAGCTGACTATCTCACGACTATCAAAACACAGGAAAAGACGATGGGAGTGATACCAGAGATGATGAAGACAGGCATGATCATGAAGAAATTAAAACATCTACCTGTCTATCAAGCCTACTATCGTAACACTTGGTGTCCTCTCTTACCTACTCAAAGACCTAAGCTGCCTGAATTCATCAAGGTAGTGGAGCAGTTAGCTCAAAGCAACGTATCAGAGACTAGAATGCGAAAGCTATATGGATCTGGTAGTTCAAAGAGTGACCCTATCACTATCAACACAGTAGCAGGAATAGCTCAGGGCAAGAAAAAGAGCAAGCCTTCACAGACTTATGGTGAGGGGGAGGACAGTATTTGTTGGAACTGTCTGTCCCCTGACCATAAAATTGCTTTCTGTCTAGTCATCTAGTCAGGTGTCAACTCAAGGACTGTCCTAAGGATGGACATGGTCCCTTGAAATGCCCCATAAGAAGGAGAACTAGGGTCTCTGAGAAGTTGCGTGGGAAGGAGAAGAGAGAGGACAGTCAGAGTGAGAAGACAGACAGACACAAGAAGAAAGAAGAAGAAGGAGCAAAGAAGAAGGAAGGCAGCAGAGGAGAGAGGCGAAGGCTGAAAGCAGCAGACTTCATTAAAAAGAAGAAAATGATAAGCTTAAACGCAGAATCATCTGACTCCTCTGACTCACCCTCTCACTCAGAAAGTGAAGAAGAAAATGAACCTCCAACTAACCAATCTCCTTCTGAGTCTGATGAAGAATCAGAAGTAGATGGTGAGTTAGGGATTCACCACATGGCAATTATGATGATGGGGAGACTGAGAGAAGATGATAATGGTGTGTGTGTCGAGGAAGACAACCCCCCCTCAAACAACACCCCCATGCCACTTTTATCTCACACATCTAAGCCACATGGCGCAAGAAGTAGAGAGGGAGGAGGTGTTGAGGGTGGTGTGCGTAGAGGAGAGCAGAAAGGACATGCATCATCTACCCAAAACGACTCCACACACTCGCCCCACTATTCCACCCCTTCACAAGAATAAGTTTTTGACCACCCTTGATATGGCTGGCGACCCAACTCCCCTAAACCAAATCATACCTTTGGAAGGGAATTGGGCCCTCAGACGTACAAGGGTAGGATACGTAAATGAAAAAATACAACCCAGTCACATTACGAGAAGTAGGTGGCCCACCCCTCAACCTTCACGGTAGACCAGTACGTATAGTTGACTGTCACGTCACAAGTAGTAAGCAGTGCGAGGCGACAGTGCCAGATACAGGAGTTAGATGCTCGTGGAGACTGGGAGCGGCGAGAAAGGGGGTGCAGGGTGGGAAGTGTGCTGCTAGACTGATAGATCATGACTTTTGCTCGCTTCATATTGATCAAGAAAGGAAGAGAGGGGAAATATTGAGCAAGTACAGAGAAAAATTGAACCTAGGGTTGCTTCCCCCCCATGATGCTATGTATTACGAACCTGCCACTTTGTTTACACACATCACCTTGTGGAAAGCAAGCATCAACCCTGCTCAATCCAACAATGCAACTACATCTCTTTGCACACCTACCACTACTACTACTACTACTACTACTACTACTATTACTACTACTACCACTACTACTACTACCACTACTACTACTACATCCACAGAAGGAGTGGGAGAAACAGGGGAAGGAGTAGGGGGAGTAGTAGCAGGGGAAGTAGGAGTGAAAGTAGGAGGAGTAGAGTAGGGGGAGTAGGAGTAGGAGGAGGGGGAGTAGTAGAGGGGAGACCACCTGTACCCACTTTGTCTGCACCACCCACTTCGTCTTCTCAACCTACCACTGCACTATCTGATACATCCTCATCACCTTTATTTGGACCCCCTGAGGTCATGGAAGAGGGAGAGCCAGGTAGAGCTGAGGATAGTAAAGTATGTGTAAGAGACGGAAAGCGGGTGTTAAGAATTGGAGGACTACCTCCCATCGAAGAAATACAACGCTTGGTTACTGCTCTCAATCAGGGGCTTAAGAGTAGAACAGTGACAGACGGGTTGATTACAAGCCAGGAGGGGGAATACGATGAATTCTATACAGAACTATATTACGCCATGCATGATTGCGTCCTTACCCTTGCTACCAAACACAACAACCCGTTTGCACGAGGCATCGTTTCTTCTTTCCCATACATGGTAAAGGAGGTAGAGGATCTCGAGGATGTGTTGGGTGGGGTGCTCCAGAAGAAGACGAACCACACACCCCATCAGACACAGACACCACCACTTCATTCCCCGAACAACCACATTCTGAATGTTCTATCATGTTGATGGACAATAACTCTGACCACAGAACTGACAGTAGCAATATAGTGTGGGTAGACGATAGTGGTGCAAGCGAGATACAGTCCCCAGATAGATCTACATTTGTTAGCCTTAAGAGAGCTCCACAGAAGTTCCGCATAGCGAAATGAAGTATTAGAACCGAGTACAAAGGAAAAGTTTAATGAATCTGTCGGGAGCTCATGGGGAAGAAGTCAGTGTCCTTGATGCCCACACCACCTACAACCCGCACCTAAAGTACGGGTTGGTGGCTACTTCGGCATGGGTTCGTAAGGGCCGTCATACATCAAAACAATCAAGTTATAGTGCTCAGGAAGCCTATTCTAATAACGGAAGACCAAATCGTGGCTAGAGGGAGAAAACCACTTGACGGTGTTTGATGCCCCGGGCACCCCACCTCTCAATCCTAACGAGTGGTATGAGCCCACAAGTACCTCTACTACTATGCCCCCACCACAAGTGAGACTCCCGAGCCCGACGATGATGACAGTGTCACGTCGGACCCGGGGGGACAAGCTTGACAACCCACCTCTCATCTTTCTCAGAAAACCAACCCACCTACATACCATGACGTATACTGTTTATTGTCACCGTGCATTTGTGGTTGGCGATGTGACGTATCTAACACATACGTACCCTATTCTACTGAGATAGATCACGAGAAAGATGAGAGTGCTGAAAGTAAGAGAGATAAAGCACTAGGTAGTAAAGCTTTATGTCCTGTTGTTCGTCCCCACTATCATGAAAACATGCATGCCACTGTGTTCCATCGTATGTGTAAGCACAGAGGGGTAAAAGCCATGGAGCGAATGGCTAACTATATGGGAGTAAAGATAGTGGGGAGAGAGTGGAGGGAACGAGTAATGAGATGTCACGGAGTGGTGCTTAAAGAATAAGATAAAGAGAGTGCCCCATTTCAAAGACAACCACCATGCGGTAGAACACCACCCTGGGGTTCACATAACAATGGATACACAGTGTTGGTGGAATAACTTATCGTGGGACGGGAAAAAATACAAGTTCACCGTCAAATGTCTTGCATCTGGGTTTGAGTTAGACTATTATCTGAGACAAAAGAATGAGTTTTTCACATGCTTCCTTAAGGCAGTTGCATTCTTTGAACGGCATAGTATTAGTACGGGAAGAAAAGTGAAATTCTTGACTTGCGACCAGGAATATGACCCTCTGAAAAATACCAGGGGCCGGTCTCGGTCTGGTCGTACGAATTTGCGGAGTTTGCATATATTATTAAAATTTCAAGATTTTCATTTCCAATCGTTTTCTATGATTAATTTTTGCAGTAATTACGTAAACACTACTAAATTTTATAAGTAATCATTCGGTATGACTCCGCAACATTGCATGACCCATCTTATTACTACAGCGCGCAAGTAAACCCAATCACGTACCACGCTTTATGGAAATCCCGTGTTACCGGTTATATATTACTACGTAATACTTGTTTTCATGGTATTTTCTATTGTTTTGATTGAAAAAAATCATTAATTGATTTATTTCACTATGTTTCTCGCGTCGGGTGCCACTTGAACACGCATAAACCGCTCCCCAGTACCGCACAGTCCTACCCGCGCTCTCTTCGCATGCCCAAGGCATTTCTCGCATTGGCAAGGTCCAGAATCACAAATAATCTTTGAAAATGCAAGGAAAACAAATGCTACAAATATATTATTTGCTGTTTGTTGCACAACCCCGCTCGGGGGACCACTTAGCGGCCTCACACTGTCACCAGCTGACATGCAGTCCGATTTCCCATCCCATCCCTCAGCACAAGTCTTACCTCATGTCAGGGATCGTTTGCAACACAAATAAAACTATAAAACGCGATGAAAACAAGAAAAGAGAGATATAATGATCATCTACCTCTAACTTTCCTCACACTGTGCGACTTTGCGGCCGTACAGTGACACCCGGCGCCCCCCCCCCCCAAATGCAAGGCAAAGTCACCCCGAAAAAACAAACAAACGCGCAAAAAAACACAGAAAACAAGCATACCGCCACCAAACAGTGATCACAAGACAAATGGAAGAAAACAATAGGCAAAATAAAGAGATTGCAGACAGGAGGACATAAAAATTCATCCACCCACCCCCCCGGCAAAAAATGCAAGGCAAAGTAACCCCGAAAAAACAACCACAGGCGCACAAAAACACAACAAACAAGCATCCAGCCCACAAACAAAGATAAAAAGACAAATGGAAGTAAAAAAACAAGCAAAAAAAAGATTGCAGCCATTGGGACAGTAAAAAATTCACCCCCCCACCCCCGTAAAAAAAACGCAAGGCAAAGTTACCCAGAAGAAACAAACAAACGCGCAAAAAAACACAAACAAACAAGCATTAAGCCCGCAAACAGTGACAAAAAGACAAATGGAAGAAAAAAACAAGCAGAATAAAAAAGATTGCAGACATGGGGACATAAAAAATTCACCCAACTCCCCCTGGGCAAAAAAAATAACGCAAAGTCACCCCGAAAAAACAACAGAAAGCGCAAAAAAAAAACACAAACAAACAAGCATACAGCCTACAAATAGTGACAAAAAGAATCATGGAAGAGAGACAGGCAGAATAAAAAGATTGCAGCCATAGGACAAAAATTCACCACCCCCCCCCCCCGCAAAAAAAATGCAAGGCAAAGTCACCACGAAAAAACAACCAAACGCGCAAAAACTAAACCAAACAAGCATCCAGCCACCAAACAATGATCAAAAGACTAATTGAAGGAAAACACAAGCAGAATAATAAAGATTGCAGCCCTGAGGACATACACAATTCACCCCCCCCCCCCTCCCCCGCAAAAAAATTCAAGGCAAAGTCACTCCAAAAAAACAGCCAAACTCGCAAAAAAACACAAACAAACAAGCATCCAGCCACCAAACAGTGACAAAAAGAATAATGGAAGAAAAAAACAAGCAGAATGAAAAAGATTGCAGCCATGGGGACATAAAACAATTCACCCAAACCCCCCCCCCGCAAAAAATGCAAGGCAAAGTCACCCCAAAAAAACAACCACAGGCGCACAAAAACACAAACAAACAAGCACCCAGCCCACAAACAGTGACAAAAGACAAATGGAAGAAAAAAACAAGCAGAAAAAAAAAGATTGCAGCGATTGGGACAGTAAAAAATTCACCCCCCTCCCCGTAAAAAAATGCAAGGCAAAGTCACCCCGAAAAAAACAGCCAAACGCGCAAAAAAACACAAACAAACAAGCATCCAGCCCACAAACAGTGACAAAAAGACAAATGGAAGAAAAAAACAAGCAGAATAAAAAAGATTGCAGCCATGGGGACATAAAATTCACACCCCCCCCCCGCCCGGGAAAAATTAAGCCAAAGTCACCCCGAAAAAACAACCGAACGCGCAAAAAAACACAAACAAATAAGCATCCAGCCACCAAGCAGTAATTAAAAAGAATAATGGAAGAAAACAACAAGCAAAATAAAAAAAAATTGCAGCCATGGGGACATAAATTCACTCCCCCCTCCCCCCGGAAAAAAATGCAAGGCAAAGTCACCCCGAAAAAACAAACAAACGCGCAAAAAACTAAAACAAACAGCATCCAGCCCACAAACAGTGACCAAAAGACAAAGGGAAGAAAAAAACAAGCAGAATGAAAAAGATTGCAAACATGAGGACATAAAAATTCACCCCCCCCCCCGGCGAAAAATGCAAGGCAAAGTCACCCCGGAAAAACAACCAAACGCGCAAAAAACACAAAAAAAAACAAGCATCCAGCCCGCAAACAAAGATAAAAAGACAAATGGAAGAAAACAAACAAGCAGAAGAAAAAAGATTGCAGCGATGAAAAAAGATTGCATCGATTGGGACAGTAAAAGAATCACCCCCCCCCCCCCGGGAAAAAATACAAGGCAAAGTCACCCCGAAAAAACAACCACAGGCGCAAAACAACACAAACAAGCAAGCATTATGCCCGCAAAAAGTGACAAAAAGACAAATGGAAGAAAAAAATAAGCAGAATAAGAAATATTGCAGCCATGGGGACATAAAAAATTCACCCCCCCCCCCCCCGAGCAAAAAAAAATTAAGACAAAGTCACCCCAAAAAAAACAACCGAACGCGCAAAAAAACACAAAAAAACAAGCATCCAGCCTACAAACAGTGACAAAAGACCAATGGAAGAGAAACATAAGGAGAATTAAAAAGATTGCAGCCATGGGACAAAAAAATTCACCACCCCCCCCCCGGCAAAAAATGCAAGGCAAAGTCACCACGAAAAAACATCCAAACGCGCAAAATAACAAACAAACAAGCATCCAGCCCACAAACAGTGACAACAAATAATGGAAGGAACAAACAAGAAGAATAAAAAAGATTGCAGCCGTGGGACATAAAAATTCACCCCCCCTGGGAAAAAATGCAAGGCAAATTCACCCCGAAAAAACAACCAAACGCGCAAAAAAACACAAACAAACAAGCATCCAGCCACCAAACAGTGACAAAAAGAATAATGGAAGAAAAAAACAAGCAGAATCAAAAAAAATTGCAGCCATGGGGACATAAAAAATTCACCCACCCCCCGCCCCCCTGACAAAAAATACTAGGCAAAGTCACCCCGAAAAAACAACCAAGTCAAGTTGGATTTGCGCAAGGCCTGAGCTCGCGTACTCACAAGGGACCCGGGCAACGGTGGATCAGTCTATTTCGAATGCCCTTGCTCGCAGCACCTGAGTCTTCCTGGAGCAATCTAGCGTCGATTGCAGGCTAGTCATCCTCCTCCCCATTCAAGATCGGACCCGGCGGCGTATCATTATCCAAGCGCAACACAGCATCGGCACCTAAGAGGCCAGCCTTTGCCGCGCTGCTGATTTTGCTGAGCTCGGCCAAATCCTTGAGGACTTCGTCCTGGGTGCGAGCGCCGCCCTTCTCGGGCTGGTCATTCACGAACCTACAGTTTGGCATACCATTCGCACTCAGGCAGAAGTGCGAGATAATTATGATTACACTGCAGTCTCGCCAGTGCTTCTATCCTGCGCTGCAGCAGCAGCAGCAGCAGCTTTGGCTTCTGCAGCAGAAGCAGTCTTAGCAGCAGGAGCTTTAGCTTTAGCTGCGGGTGCGTCACCTTGGCTGTTGTGCACACATGCATGTTTGGTATAGATGCAACGCTAGTCAAGACAACCTGCGGCTTTTTGCTCCCACCTTGGATGCAGCCTTCTTTGCTCCCTTTTTCGATCACTTTTTGCTTCCTGGGACTTTGCCAGCGGACTATACAAATATTATCACACATGCACCCCCCCCACACCCCCCCCCCGCATTCGCGCACCCTGTCGGAATAATTCATGGTTTGTGGGAACGAGGAGGAATTGGGAACTCCTGTTAGCATGGGAGCTAGCCCCAGGCTTGGTGTTGATTCCGATGTAATGTGTGTGGTATGTGTGCAAATAGTTTTCTTAGGAAAGTGTCTCAAACATCAAACCTCCCCTCCCCCCCCTACCCCCGCATTCGCGCACCCTGTCGGAATAAGTTATGGTTTGTGGGAACGAGGAGGAATTGGGAGTTCCTACTAGCATGTGAGCTAGCCCCAGGCTTGATGTTGATTCCGATGTAATGTTTATGGTATGTGTGCAAATAGTTTTCTAAGGAAAGTGTCTCAAACATCAAAACTGCCCCCCGGATTCGCGCACCCTGTCGGAATAAGTCATGGTTTGTGGGAACAAGGAGGAATTGGGAGCTCCTATTAGCATGGGAGCTAGCCCCAGGCTTGATGTTGATTCTGGCGCAATGTTTGTGGTATGTGTGCAAATAGTTTTCTTAGAAAAATGTCTCAAACATCAAACCACCCACCCCCCCCCCCGCATTCGCGCATCCTGTCGGAATAAGTCATGATTTGTGGGAGCCAAGAAGAATCGGGAGCTCCTATTAGCATGGGAGCTAGCCCCAGGCTTGATATTGATTCTGATGTAATGTTTGTGGTATGTGTGCAAATGGTTTTCTTAGGAAATTGTCTCAAGGATCAACCACCTCACACCCCCCTTCCCAAAAAAAATCTGTGTAAAAAAAAGAAAATAATAAATAAATAATAAAAACCCTTTGTCTCTGATGTGGCAGACTTCTTTGGTGAGTGGACTTCCCGTGGTAGACTCCTTTTGTTCAGACTGTGGTCGGATACGTTTACTTCGCGTGCCTTTGGGGGCAATGTCGCAATCCTGCAACAAATCCTATTTTTCTTCATTGTTAACCTGAAGAAAGATACGTTGGACGCACCTGGCGTTACAAACGGTAGGTTTGGATGGTCTCGACCGAAACACCCATATACTCAATGCAGATCGAGTCAGAGGGACACTTTGCGCGTTTGGTTCCCAAGTTGAGCGGAGTTGTACAAATTTTGCACCAAATTCCACTTAAATTAAATAGGCAATGGCCACTGAAATGCCGCGATTTTCCGATTGGACCGTACGCACTTTTTTCCCCCGAACCCAACATTAGTTCTTTCTGGCTGTGTCCTTTACGTAATAAAAACTGCAAATACTGATATTCATATGATGTCTAACTATTAAAGATGTTCGATAGCATTTTTTTTTCTTCAAAACACAGCTGTTTGGGTGTATTCACGTTTGTACCTGTGCTTTTGCGGGTATATTTATTTTTATTGTTTATTGTTTCCCACCTATTGTTGAGAACAGTAGTATAATATCCTTTTTTTAATACCATTTTTTCGTGCCCTCAAAATGGCTATTTAAAAAAGGATTGGCTCTCCTATTGCTAGTTTGAACTTTCAATACGAAGCAACAAAACAGCAAAATAACGAATTCAAAATTTCAATCAATACAAACAAACAAAATAAAGAAATCTCTCTTGCTCTACTTCAAAAAATAAAAAAAGGATTAGCGAACAACTTCTCTATTCCTTATAAAGAATAGCGAAAAATAAAATTATAAAATGGAGGACTATATAAGACCTAATTCTAAACAACTATACAAACAAATCAACAGAGATAAAATAAACAAGAAAGCAAGAGAAAAAATAAAATGCGAGTGCGGAGCAGAGGTATCAAGAGCGAACTTATCTAGACATAAAAAAACACACCATTATCTCCTACATGTAAATCTCCGACACGTAAATCTCCGACATGTCGGAGATAGAGATAGAGATTGAGCACCGACGGAAAACCCCATTTTTAATAAAATAAGTTTATTTACTATACATAAATAAACTTAAGGGTCCAAAATAGACTTTTACAAAGTCTCAAGTTGAACAGACCAATTGATTGCTTCTTCGTTATTCCCCACCTTTTTCATCAAGGCTGAGATAGAAGGAAAGACGAGAATTTCCTCCTCTTCTTTACCAAGAGAAACCAGAAAGAAAGTTTTCTTTTTTGGATTTTTCATGGTTGCATCTCGTTCTACCCAAGCGAACGAATAATTCTCACTTCTCTCAGCTGGGTTGCGAACAAAATATTTTCGCTCCGCTTGAAAGGAAGTTATTTTTTCTCTCCCAAGCACAGCAAAATCTCGCGGAACCCTCACTAGTCTGGGGTTTTTCATTTCAGTAGGGGCTTTCTCCTCAACTTCGCCCCAAGTCTTCCAGAAACCTACAACCACATTCATCGACATAAAAAGAGAACCAATAGAGTTAGGACTTACCACCCCCTGCGAGGTTGATTTCGCCAACTCCTTCAACCAATTCTTCAGGCTCTCCCATTGTCTATTACACACACACAAAAAGCATGTGTAATAGAAATTCCTTTGAATTAGGGTGGGGTGTTAAACCCCTTGGTTTTGAAAAAAACCATGTATGTTGATAATGTTGATTTCTAAACAAAATCAACATATTTTAAATCAACATTTTACACTAAAGTCTTTTTATTCCGAGTTGCTATCCGCACTCTCGGTTCTGAAGACTCTGTGCATGTTTCTATTGTGTTCTCGTTTAATACTACTATTAATGCTATCATTTACATATTCGTTAATACCATCACTAGAGTATTTGTTAAACGAAGAATTAAACGATAAATGTTCTTGTTCAATACCAGCGAGAATTCTATTCATGACAATAGCGGAAAGTTGGCCACGATTGTCATTTTTCCACTTATAGAAATTATCGCATTCTTTGTTTATTTTTTTTTCCAATTTCTTTTTTCTCAAGCGAACAATTCTGTCTTCCTCTACTTCATTACTTTCAATACTTAATCGTTGCAACATCTCATTAACCGCCTCTAGTTTTACTATCTCTGATTGTTTCTTTTCAACGAGACTAGCAATTTCTTTGTCAGTTTTAGAAATTCTTTCCTCAGAATTTATTTTATATCTGATAAGTCTATCCTTGCTTAGTCTTTGAATTTCTATGAATTCAAGCCAATCATCTTTAGTCTTGTTTTCTCTTGGAATTAGTTCTTCCGACATAATAGACTAGGTCTGCGGCGTAGCGGCAAAAAAGTGAAATTCTGCCACAACCTCTGCGGCGCGGTGGATGGAAGTCGTCCAAAATGCCGCATGGTGGTATTCCCGAAAATAGAATTTTCTAGAATAAGTCTATTTTTTCCATTTTTTTCTAAATACTTCAAATACTTTTTTACATTGCGGGTTTTGTGGAAAGGGTGCGGGTATTACAGAGGTATAGGAGTTTCTTTCCAACTTTGAAGACGAAGGTTCAAGTCTGTAATACCGCAACTTTCTTTTTTTGCTTACAAATCTAATATTACCTTAGCCTTTTTTTCTCGCTTACTACTCCTGATATTCTCTGGTTGAATGTCTTCCCTCTTAAGTAATTCTTTTGTCTTTTTTTCTTTAATAACTTCTTTGGTCTGCTCCTTCATATCTTTTTCTTCATCAACAGGTTTATCAAAATCAGTTTTTAATAAATCACGAGGGCTTACCAACTCATCGTTATTTAATATGATTTTAAACCCTTTCCTACCTTTGACTTTATAAATAATTTTGCTGAAAGTCTTTCCGCCCTTTGAAAAAACATTCCTTTTATTTTCTTTTCTTACATTATCGCCAACATTGAATTCATCAATTAAATTATCCCGAGTGATACTCTGTTTATTTTTATCTCTTCTAGCAAAGACATCTACTGGTTTGGCTTGTATCCCTCTATGAACTTTATGATTGTAAGCATTAACCAAGTCTTGAATATAACTTACCCAGTCAAAATTTCTATTAGTTTCAAATAAAAGGTCTAACCACCTTCTAATACTTCTTATCACTCTATCAACAACCGCAAGTGCTCTGTGGTCTCCTACTTCAACGACATCGTGTTTAATTCCATTTTCAATAAAATAATCACGAGTAGCACCTTTATATTCTCCTCCGCTGTCAGTTGTAATTGACTTTGGTTTATAAGGTATAGATTTCAAAGCATAATATACTTCTTTCGCTGTTTTATTTTTTAGCGGAATGATTATTAAAAATCGGCTATGACAATCTATCCAAACGAGCATCCAAGCATAGCCCTTATTGCCTTTCTTATCTTTTATCTTACTCATATCCGCTAAGTCTAAGAAAACTTGGTCTAATGGTTTATCAACCCATATCGTGTTCCATATTTTTGGGTTCTTTTTCTGGTGGTGAATTTCAAGGGCTTCTTCTTCTTTCGTCCTTTTTATTTCTTCTCCAGTTGGTGTGTCCTCAAGTTGGCTATCCGCATTCTGTATATTAATAATTGTGCGCTTATGGTCTAAATCGGGCATTATATAGTTAAAATTTTAAGAAATATTTTTCAATATCATTATTTTTTTCTTTCTTATTTACCTTTTCAGATTGATTATAAACATTAACTGATATATTTGACTTTTTACCCTTCCCTTTCTTCGGCTTTGGCATCTCTTCTTCACTTTCACTCTCACTACTTTCACTCTCCTCTTGTTCAACCACTGGTTTCTTTTTTTGCTTCGCCCTCTTACTCTCTGCTTTCGCTCTCTTGATTTTCATTTTCGCCATCTTTTCTGCGAGTATGTCAGTAAAGTCAATTTCATCCTCGCTATCGCTAACTTCTTGCTCTGGCTCCTCGTCATTGTCTCTTTCATTAAGTATGTCATTGGCGAGTTTCTTATTTTCTATCTCTGCGATTTTTCGCTCCATATCGGTTTCTTCTTCCTTGACGGCGGTGCGGTATTGTTGTAAAACCTTCTTCGCATGCTCCATTTTTCTTTGTTTAGCCTTCTCCTTTATTCCTTCAACCGCCTTATTCCAATTTTCCTTTGAAGCCTCGGGGCTCGGCATATAAACTATTTTTCAATACAATAGTTTTTAATACAAAGATATATTATTCTTAGTATTATTTTTTTAATTAAATAATTGATATTTGACAATCTCACTTCGTGCTTCGCACTTTCGTTTATTGTCAAACATCGTTCTAAAATAAAATTTTATTCTAATAATATAGGAAACGATTTTCTAAAACACACGAAAGCGAAGCGAAAGTGTGAATTTAGAAAATCAATGTCGCAATATAAATCACTCTTAGGCCTTAATGAGTTGGCCGTTGATAGTCTAGACATAAAAAATTTAGACCTTACCAACACTAATATTATTGGTTTAAACACAGACAGAGTGCCAGAAGATGCCGAACCCGTAAATCTTTATTTCACTGACGGGCGGTTTGATACACGGCTCGCTTTAAAATCAACAACAGATGTTAAAGAAGGAAAAAAATTATACTACACAGAGCAACGAGTAAGGGACAACGACGAAGTTAAAGCCTCAACTCAACACCGCTCCAATACAAGTAATCCGCACCAAACCAGTCTATACAATCTCATAGACACAAACATATCCGCACCAGCGGTCGGGCAATACTTAACATATAATGATGTAGATGGTAAATGGAGAAATACAACAATCGGCTCAATTGATACACTCTCTGATGTAGTCATAACAGCACCAATTGCTATGAATAGTTATCTAACATATAACTCAATAAACTGGGTAAATAAAACATTTCCAATAAATGTGGATGAATTCGGCAACATTAGTATGGGTGGTAATTTGAATATAACGGGAGTTAATTTACTAAATACCAAAGATGTTGATACTTGGATATCAGAGCACGAAGACAATAATGATAACGTGTCCGCGGATGGCTCAATTAATACACACAGCGATGTTTTGATTACAGGCACACCCGCCGATAACCAACTGCTCATTTATTCAACAGGCCAATGGCGTAATACAAACTCTCCATTTCTCAGATTGGATGGTCTCGCTATGATGTTTGGAGATTTAAATATGGGGGGGTTTAATGTAGCAAATGTCGGTAATGTTGATGGTGTGGATGTTTCGGCTCTTGATACTTCGGTTGTTAAACTAACAGGCGACCAAACAATAACTGGGAATAAAACATTTACTACTTATGTGGGTGTAAAAGACTCAAATCCATCAAACACTGGCAAGTTATTCTTTAATTACAACAATAATATGGGCTCTATCTATTCGTCGGATGCGGGTGGAGCAACGGGCTATCCATTATCTTTTGTCGGCTCGTCCATACTTTTTGCTCCAACAACAGGGGGCGGAATGACATTGACAAATAATGTTTTAAATTTTAACAGCACAACAGCAATCAGCGGATTGCCCGCGCCATTCTATGACAATGATGCTTCAACAAAAGCATATACCGATACGAAACTAGCCAAGGACGGAACAACGGCTATGACGGGCAGTTTAAATATGGGTGGATTTTCAATAACAAATGTAAATTTGGTTGATGGTATTGATGTATCCACCCTTGATACTTCTGTCGTTAAACTAACAGGAGACCAAACTATAGCAGGAACCAAAACATTCAGCAACATAATAAATGCTAGTGCGGGGATTGATATGAAAAGTCAAAGTATAACAAATGTTAATCTTGTTGATGGTGTTGATGTTTCTACTCTTGATACTTCTGTCGTTAAACTAACAGGAGACCAAACCATAGCAGGGAATAAAAAATTTACTTCAACAATAGAAGTGCGGGGTGCTACTACTCCAACCGCTTTTGATGGTATCGGTATTGCCTTTGATACGGCGACAAATATAGGAGAGATTGTGGCACAAAAAATAGCAACCGCGGCCTATTATCCGATACAAATAACAGGGTCATATGTTGATTTATATGCGGGGGATAATGTAATCGCGACCGCGACTGGCACTACACTATCTTTGAACAACAGAAAAATTACAAATTTGGCCACACCAACAGCAACAACGGACGGAGCGACAAAAGGGTATGCGGATACATTAGACGGGCAAAATGTGAAACTAACAGGAAACCAAACCATAGCAGGAATTAAGACATATAGCAGTGGTGTTGAAATAACGGGAAATTCAATCAATTCAACAACAAAGGGCACATTTATCGTTTTCAATTCTACAAGTAATATCGGGTCAATTGCTAGTTTGGATATGAAAACTGCAACATATTACAACTTTGAAATTTCTGCGAAAAAAATAAGTTTTATTATTGACGGGACGATAGTCGGTTGGGTAAATGCTTCGGGGCTAGATTGTAATAGTAGCAAAATAGCCAACCTTGGAACTCCGACATTATCAACAGACGGAGCGACAAAAGGGTATGCTGACACATTGGACGGACAAAATGTAAAACTAACAGGAGACCAAACCATAACAGGAAGTAAAACATTCAACGGGGCGAGCCCCGTGATAAAATATCTAACTTTAACGAACAATGCCGATTTTAATAATCAAACTATCACTAATGGCGGAAATATAACATATAATGGGGCGAGGATATTAAACCAAAATGGAGGTGATATATTCTTTTCACAGACATCGGGAGATTACCAGTATTTCTTATTTACTCTAAATACCGCTACAAGTGGAACCGCGAACCAACGAGGTTATGTATTTACGAATGTAGCATCTGATGTAAAAGGGGCGGGACTTTATATTTCAAAACTTTTGGATAATAAAAGTGCTTCGTCAGACATTGTCCGTTTTAACAATGCTGGCGGTATGCGGTTTTATGGAGCCTTAGATATGAACTCAAACAATATAACAAATGGAGGAACAATAACGGGAACAACAATTACTTCAACCGCTGGTATATCAACAACAACAGCAACCGCGAGTGGATTAATAACGGCAAATGCGGGTATATCAACAACGACACTAACCGCAAGCGGATTATTAACAGCGACAGGGGGCTCTAGCATAGTCATACAAGGAAATACAAATGGTGGTAATACAAGAGGAATATTTTTGTGGGACACTGGCAATACAAATTATGGTATTTATATGGCACAATCTGGAGCCAATAAATCTCTAGCAGGTGGAGTGGCATCAGCCGTTGCTGGAAACGATTTTACTTCTTTCGCCGTTAGATTTAGAGTTAGCAATGTTTCAACCGATGGTTTTATATGGGAGAACTCTTCCGAACAATTGTTAATGTCATTAAACGGGGCAAACGGGACTTTATGGACAAAAGGATTAATAACGGCTAGTGCTGGTGTATCAACAACTACGATCACTGCGAGTGGATTAATAACGGCAAATGCTGGTATATCAACAACAACATTAACTGCGAGTGGATTAATAACGGCAAATGCGGGAATTACATACACGGGCACACTAACAACGGCATCAGCATCAACTAATGGGGCGAAAATAGCAATTCAAGGACAAACAGACGGGACGAATGCGAGAGGAATATTTATGTGGGACATTGGAGATTCAGCATGGGGGATTTATATGAGCCAGTCTGGGGCAAGTAAATCGTTAAGTGGAGGAACAGCACCAGCAGGAGGAGTAGGCGGAGGATTAACTTCTTATGCTATTAGATTTAGAGTGAATAATTCTTCAATGAGTGGGTTCATATGGGAGAATGGTTCAAATACTGCTTTAATGTCTTTGAAAGCGAGCGATGGACAATTATGGGTATTGTCTAATCCAATTCAATATTCAGACAGGAGAAAAAAAGAAGATATAAAGGAATGTTTAGGCTTAGATTTTATTAATAAGTTAAATCCAGTTTGCTATCGTATGATTGATGACAAAAAGAAATGTAGGACAGGTTTAATAGCACAAGAATTAGAAGAAATACTAACAGAAATGGATATGCTAGATTTTGGCGGTTTTATAAAAGAAACAATTATGGTTCCGTGTCCAAAGCAAAGAGCGGAATACGAATTGAAGGGTGTGAGTGTTAAGCCAGAAGATGTCAAATGTATTGATAGTGGCGATGTCGGTTATGGTATAGGTTATTCAGAGTTTATTGCTCCATTAATTAAGGCCGTTCAACAATTATCAGATAATCTCGGACATGTCCGAGATAGGGTAGTTAATTTAGAAAAAGAAAATAAAACTTTACTTAATATATTACAAGACCAAACCAACCAATTAGCAGAAATCAGAGTGGCCGTTCTTGATAATGTCCAGCAATAATACAACTAGACTTCATAGGCCACCGCCAGTCATTGAAATAGACGGCGAACTAACTCCAGAAATAAAAAATCGTGTTTTAGACATTTCATTGAAGAATGAGGAAAAAAAAGTAGAGCACGAATTGGAAGATAACTGGAATTGTTGTTGTATAACAAACAGACCGACAGACAGCCGACTTATTAAATACTTATTTCAAATGGGTATCATTATCTCCATTATAACCCTTTGTATCGTAAGGCTATCTGAAAAGAACTTACCTTGTGAGGTTGCTAATGCTTATGTCGGTATTTTAACACTTTTGATTGGGATATGCCTTCCATCACCTTCTTCAAAGAAGTGAGCACTCGTATAAGTGGATTTTATACCACATAGCATCCAATGTTGGATTTTCATTAAAATTCAACATATCGCACATTAAAGGCAGGGCTTCATCAAAACTAACACACCAATCTGACATTGGCTTATACACACATTTAAATTTAGTATCTATACCTTTTTGAATACAATAAACACAACTTATATTCTTTTTTCACTTATCCGTGAGTAAAAGTCGCAGGCAGTCCGCGAAAATATTTTGATTATTAAAAAGTTTATCATCAGTAATATAACCATGACTGACTATAAATACCAAAAGATTATTTTTCTGAGCAATGATTTTGCTGGAGGAAGCAAAACATTTAATAAAAATATTCAAATGTCATTCACACCCACCAAAATGAATGTTAAGTTTATCCACTATATGAACGACCAGACCGAAACCAAAACCAGAATTCTTTACATGGATAGAATTGGAATTATTGGCACATTTGCGGATAGTAATATAGCAAACATTTCAAACCTCGGTTATAATTTGGGTGTTCTCGGATGGACTGACGGCCAATATACATTTAAAATCCTTGAAACTGACAGCGGAAATATTGACACAGGAAATTTAGCGGGAAGAATTGTTGTGTGTTTGGAATTTCTTGCTTAATAATATATATGATGCTTAAGATAAACAATGTCAAGGTGAAGCCAGTAAAACAAGAGGGTGATGGAAACAAAAAGGCAAAGGGTTATAAATTATTCAATGAGCCTTATGCCAATATATTTCTTCTCGCTCGTAAGAAGAGCGGGAAAACAACAGCACTCTTTGAAATACTGAAACGGACAACAGACAGAAAAACCCGTATTGTTATTATCGCTTCAACAATCCACAAGGACTACATTTATAAAGCAATGGTTAAGCACTTTAAGAACAGAGGCAACCCAATGGCAATTTATACCTTTCTAAAATCAGACGGGGTGAATGTCATTGATTACGAATTAGACAAACTGAAGAAACCAGACGAAGAGCAAGAAGGAGAAGTAAAACAGGATGATAAAGAACCAATGGAGAAGCCACAATTTTTATACTTTGGAAAAGAAAAGAAACAGATAAAGGAGGCACCAAAAGAACGGCCCCAGCAAAAATATATTTCTCCAGAGGTTGTTTTTGTTTTGGACGATTTAGGGAGCGGATTGAGAGACAAGTCCGTAAGCGATTTGTTAAAAAAGAATAGGCACTATAAATAAAAGGTGATTATGTCTAGTCAGTATCTGAACGACCTACGGCCAGAAGCCATAAAGCAGTTAGATTATTTATTAATCTTTCCAGCCCAATCTCAGGACAAAATGGAACTCGTGTATAAACACTTAGACTTATCTTTTGATTTTGATTACTTTCTTCAAAAGTATCACGAGGCGACGAAAGAGAGATTTAATTTTCTTTATGTTTCAAGTGTTGATGATGAGTTAAGAAAAAACTTTGCTTACAGATTAAAATAATATTTTTAGAATTAATAAACATTTTTTCATAGTATAATGGTAGTGAAAACAACTCGTGTTGAAGTTATTCCAACAATCGGCAAACGAACTATTAACTCAAGCACAATGGCTGGAGGTAAAAAGAAGTCTGGTCGCAAGAAGAAGCAAGGAGGCAAGGGGCAGGCTGGCGGTAAAATTAACTGGGCAAAGGTTGGGAAAACGGCTTTGGCTGTTAATAAATTCCTTCGTGATAACAAAGTAATTTCTAGAACTGCGGGAGCCTTAAGCAGTATTGGAGTTCCTTATGCTGGGTCTGTCCAAGCCACCGCTTCAAAACTCGGATATGGCAAGAGAAAGCAGAGAGGATGCGGTGCCCTTAAATTCTAAAAGATATTTTGATATAGCACATAAATATTTTTTTGTTTTATATAATGAAAACGAAGAAACAGAAATTAAGACCCCCGCGGGTTTATAGAAACAAAAGCGGGAAGCCGTATATTATCCAGAAGGGTAAAAAATATTATCTTAATTTTGGCAAGAAAACAAATGATATGAGCACACTTCAAATCGTTAAACTTTTTATGAAATACTTAAGCAGACCGAGGACAACTAAGAGAATGAAGACAAAGAAGGAAGACTTAAGGAAAGTCCAGAGTCTGTCTGAGATTGAGCAGAATACGAGAACAGCCATTAATGACCACTTAGACAAACTTAAGAAGGAGAAATACGAAAAGATTGATGAGATAGACCAAAAAGAGAAAAAAGCACAGGCTGATGCTGAAGAAGAAAAGAAAAGGCAAGAAAGAAAAGACATAGCAGATGCTAAGGAAAGACAAGAAATAAAGGATAGGGAACATAAAAGAGAACTGGAGGAGATTAATGAAAGAAAGGAAGAAATAAATAGGAGATTAAGAAGGGAGCAAAAACTCATAGAAGATGTAAAATATGAAGAAGACAGAAAAAATAGAATACAAGCATTACCACCGCCACCGCAATATCAATATATTATGCCACCACAATATGGTCAGCCGCAAACACCACAATTTGGACAGCCACAAGCAACGCCACAAGCACCACCATTAGCACCACCATTTGGAGCACCACCACAAGCACCAGCCTTACCTAATTTAGGAGATGAAGCACCATTGAAAACGAAAGAGCAATATGAGGAAGAAAAAAAGCAAAAGCAGAAAGATATTGAAACACTGAAATTAGCAGGATATACAGATAAATTCATTAAAAAGATGAGTCTCAAAGACTTACAAAAAGCCAGTCAAGATATTCAGATGGCTATAGCCACAGCGACATCTTTAGAAGAACAGAAAAAGTTAGCAGAAGAATATAAAGAAAAACTTGAAAAGGAAAAAAAGAAAGCAGAAGAAAAGGGTAAGCATCTTGAAAATTTACAAATTAATCAATTTTTAATCTCTGGATTTTCAAAAACTTATCACCCAACCATTACCATAAAAGAGTTAGCACAGGCTTTAAAAAAGAGACTAGATAATGATGGTCATAACAAATTAAATTACAAAGACACTTCAAAGTGGATTATTAACATGATTAAAAGGTTTAATATTGATGTTGGAAGTGAGGTGAAAAACGTAAAAAGAAAAGTGGCGGATTATGCTAGATATGAAGAGTATATGGGTATTACTGAACAAAAAGGGAGTGGAGCGAAGACATTAGAAGAATTAATTGATAAGGTATTTTCAATAGCGAAAATAAAAAAATACTTAGCCCGCAAAGATTGGAAACACACAATGAATAAAAAGGATTTTGTAAAAACTCTAACTAGCAAAATGACAATAGACCCAAATGTAGATAAACAAGTTTCAGCGGATTTAAATATTGACGAGGGAATGCCCCAACCGCTACCACCGCCACCAGAGACACAACCACAGCAACCAGAGCCACAACCACAGCAACCAGAGCCACAACCACAGCAACCAGAGACAGAGCAAGAGCAACAGCAACCAGAGCCAAAGCCACAGCCACAGCAAGAGGGTGAGGGGCGCGGGCTAATGACTAACGAAATAGATGACATAATGAAAAAATATGGATGGTATCTCGGAGCGATAGCAAGTGATGAAATCTACAAACTAAATCCAGAAAAAAGAAAGCGATACGGATTTATTATGAATTTGGACAACCACAATCAATCAGGGTCTCATTGGATTGCTATATGGGTAAATCTAAATAAAGATAGAAGTGTTGAAGTGTATGACCCTTTGGCTGAATATCAACCGACGGAAGACTTTCAACAACAAATGAAACGGCTCATTGACCGAAGTAATCCTGATAGTTATTTGTTAACGAAAGTTAATCAAGTAAAACAACAATCTGATACGAGCGACACATGTGGATGGCACTCAATGCGGTTTCTTTTAGAGCGAGCAAAAGGAGTGCGATTTAAATTTGCTAGTGGCTATATAGACTTAAAAGAAGAAGAAGCGGAGAAATTAAAAGCACAGAATGGTTATGGATTTGACACCTTTTTGTAAAATTATTTATTCGTCAATATAACAATGGAGTACAAGGGAGGAAGAAGTTCGGGTATCTATTACATAAATAGCAAAAATAGAATAACGGGGACAGACAGCGACTTTACACACGAAATCAATATGAAGGGGTTAGACAATCCAACTCACTGCAAAATTCTTCATATTTATGTGCCGAAGTCGTATTACTCTGTGGCTTCACCATATAATACTTTTACATTATCCGAAGACGGATATGAGGCTTTAATTACGATACCTGAAGGAAACTACACAATGAACAATCTAAAAAATAAACTATCTGAGGTGTTATCCGCAGACAGCCCAAATAATTATACTTATGTTGTATCCAGTAATAATACCAACATAGAACCAGAGGACGGCAAATTAACATTCAGTGTGTCAGAGAATAAAGGTATTCAACCGCGGTTTATATTTGATGCTGATACACGTATTCACGAGGTAATGGGTTTTGATAGAAACTCAACATATTTCTTTGCTAATGATTTAATTAAATCGCCAAATGTAATTATTCTAACTGGTGAAAAAACATTGTATCTTCAATCAGACTTAGTGAATGAAGGAGATAATCATGTGCTACAAGAAATATACACTGCCAACGAAATTCCGTTTGGTTCTGTCATTTATGACGGCTCTGGTAGTGAATACGGGAAAACATTGTCAGCAAGTTCAAACAATGTGTTTAGGTTTTACTTGACGGACGAAAACAACCAAGCAATAAATCTTAATGGTTTGGGAATAGTTATGACTTTATTGGTTTATCGTGAAACTAATTATTTTAGTTTATTTAATTCATTTTTCAATTGACTTAAATCGCGGTAAAGATATTTAATTTTAGAATTATTTTTTTTTCTATAAATATATTCTCGTGAATTAGTTAATCTACGCTACTTCAAAAAAAAACAAAAGCAAAAATGCCAGTAATGTATGGTGGTGAGTTGGTTCATCAGACTAAGGAACTGCTAACTGGTAAGTATGAATTGAACAAACTTACTGCCCGTGAAGGGTCGGCTGATGTTAACATTACAACTGCTGGTGGAAATGAAAGCACCTTTGAAATCCCTACTCGTCCTTTGAACCTTGCGAGGTCGGTGTTGCGATTTACTTACACCCCTACCGCATCTGCTGGTTATAATCGCATGTTTATGGATTGCTTGCCCATGATACAAAGAATTGAACTGCGAAGCCGAAGCGGTCAATATTTGTGTAATCTTCAACACGTGGGCAATTACACTAAGATGATTTGGAAGCCCGAAATTAAGTATGAAAAATTTATGGCACTTGAAAACCACGGGGCGGGTGTATCTAGCGGGGCTATGCTTCAAAAGTGTAATGCGGGAAAAGTTGAAATCGGAAGTGTAGCAGAAAGAAAGGCAATTACTGATGCGGGTGTGCTTGCAGATTTAAGAGGGGCGATTCAAACATATTACAAAGTGCCGCTTGTTAATGCCCGCCGTCATAATGATACAGCCGTTGCCAATAGTGCTGGTGGGGATTATAGCCTTGTTAATGTTCCTTTTGAGGAGGCTAAGTATTTTGAAGGAGGCGGTAATGGAACGGCTACACCTGTCATTAAAGTTAAACTTCCGTTGGGTATGATTTTTGGAACTATTTTTGAACTGGATAAGACTATTGGTTTTAATGAAATCTTGGATTTGCGAATCGTGTGGGAGGGTACTAACCGCTCTACTTTCTTTGGAACTGATGCGAGCAGTATTTCTACAGGTGCTGCACAGGTGGCTGTTGGTGCAACTACTTCAAACTTGAATCTGTTTCTTGCCGTAGAGACTGACCCAAATGTAGTCCTTGGTGTACAGCAGAAGATTGCGGGAGAAGGTTTCCCATTTAAGATTGAATACCCTATCTCTTGGAAGCAGACCCTCCAAACACAAAACCAAAATTTCGTGGTAAAAATGAACCGCTCACAGGGTGAGAGAATTAGAAGAATTTATACTTCCGCATTCCACAATGATGAAAATAAAAGTACCGCTTTTGACAATGATAACAGATCGGATGCCAAGATTATTTCATATTATACAACTCTGGATGGCTCTCGTCTTCAACAATTTGACATTGACAACTCTGAGAATGAGGACTATATGATTTTGAAGGATAAGTTGAAGGGTAGTGCTATCCTAAACAGCGATGTCTATCATTACAACTGGTTCCATGTAGATACTTGGGACAACAACCGCCCGCTTTGTGATAAGGATACTGACGGGTATGAGGTGAGTGGTCTGAGCCTTGACACTGAGAGGCGATATGAGTTCGTTTCAACTACTGCTGGAAACAATCTTAACCATTACACTTTTGCCATTCTTCAACGAAGTGTGCTTGTGAAGGGAATTGAAATTTTGATGAGTTAAAAAAGAATAATAAAAATAAAAAACATTTTTTTGTTTTATATACCCAAGAGATGACTACTCACCAGCGAAATTTAATCGCACAAAATCCAGATGGAGAATTTATAAATGTCAGTGTTGGATATGATGGTAATATGGAAACAAATAATTCAAAAACCGCTTTTGGTGAAGCAGTAGTAGGTCAATTAACACCAGTATTACAAGAAATCTTTCCATATACCATTAATACTAGGATATGGACAAAAACAGAAACAAAATCGTCTGTGTCATTTTTGAATAATATGGCTGAATTGAAAACAACTGCTAATGCGACGGCGGATGCTGGATTAGTAAGTAAAAGGAGAATAAAATATAGAACTGGAATGGGTGTCCTTGCCCGCTTTACTGCTATATGGACAACGGATGATACAAAAGATTACTATTCATTTATTGGAATAGGAAATGATCTCGTTGATGGATTTTATTTTTACAAAAATCAAGCAGGAATGAATATCGCGCATATTAAAGGAGGTGTTGCAGTTTATATTGACCAAGAAGACTGGGACGACCCATGCGATGGTAATTTTGCTATGCCGAACTTAGACTGGAGCAAAGGAAATGTATTTCAAATTCAATTTCAGTATCTTGGGTTTGGTGCTATTAAGTTTTATATTGAAAATCCCATAACAGGATTATTTCAATTAGTTCATATGATTGAGTATGCGAATGCGAATGAAGGTGTAAGCCTGCGAAATACAACATTACCTTTTACGGCAGTCATGAGAAATGATGCAAAGACTGGAATACAAATTCTTAAAACGGCGAGTGCTAGTTTATTTATTGAGGGCTCAAATACTATTAATACCAGTATTACAAATACTGCGGAAGGAGACGAAAAAACGAGCACCACTGAAAGCCCCATTTTAAGTATCAGGAATAAAGCACTATTCAATAATAGCCTCACCAACTATTCAAATGTCTTTCCTTCCTTGGTAAGTATTACAAATGAAGATACTAAGTCAAATGTCGTCAGAATGGTATGGAATGGGACACTAACAGGGGCTGATTTTGCTGATGTTGATGCCACAACTTCAATCGTAGATACAGACACAAAAGCAACCGCTATCGCCAACGGAACGACAATTTTTAAGATTTATGTAAATGCCGCCTCAACTCAACAGATTAATCTCAGAACATACGATATTCAATTAACACCGAACGATGTTTTGACATTCACACAGAAGGCTGTGACGGCAGGTGCTGGTAGCAATATTAATGTTATCGCTAACTTTATAGAAGACCATTGAAGCAAAAAAATTAATGAAAAGCGATGTGGATATTATAAATATTTTTTTATCGCATCTTTGTTATTAAAATAAGGTTGTTGAATTAAATATTCAAGGTATGGTTTGTCAATCTTAGCGACATCTTCAATTTTCATTTTTTTATACTTACCATATTGAAGAAAAACATCGGTTTCGTGTTTTGCTATCTCTTCGCCTACATTTTCTTTAATCTCGGTTATGCCTGTCTCTTTTAAATCGGTCTCCTTAAAAGGTGTGCTTGGTTCCTCCATCATTTTTGTCAATGTCTCCTCCAAAGGTATAACAACTTTCACATTATCATCTCTCGGTTTATATTGCTCGTAGAAAGAAACAATGTCGGGTTTAGTCCATTTAATAGTGGGTTTCTTAACTTCGCTGTCAATGTTCCATTTTTCAATTTCATTCAAGTAGTCCTGCTTGGTGCTCAGGTCTGTCATTGATATATATACTACAAAATAATTTTTATTAAATGTATTTTTTTACTTCACTTTTAATGTCGGTAAATTTCTCAAACCAAGGCTGTTTCATAACCCATTCAAGGTATGGCTTATCAATAACCGCTATATCTTGAATTTTCTTACCTTTATACTTACCAAATGGAAAAGTATCCTTTGGCTTGCCAGCCCGTGCATTTTCAATTGCCTTTATTTGTTCTTGAATTACCTTTTGGATATCTTTCAATGTGAAGGTTTCATTTTTATTTTCAATAGAGAGTTTTTCAAACTTCTCGCATAGTCTGGTGAGGGCGGACATTGCTATATATAGACTGGTAAAAAATTTATTGAAAAAAATTAATTATTGATATTTATCAACTACACTTTCATTCGCTTCGCTCATACTCGTAATCTCAAACTTGTTTGAGATATTGATAAACATCGATGTTTTAGAATAAGCGGGAGTGAAACGAGAGCGCAATTCTAAAATATCATTTGATATCCGTAAGGAATACTATCATTTTCATTGATAAACTCCCGACCTTGCCATTTATTATCATTAACTTTCTTTTTTATGTTTGTAGTATGAACTATGCTAAAATGGTTAATGTTTTGCTGTTTGCTATTTCGTGATAAATGAATTTTCTTCATTTGAAAATCTCTAACATTTTCAATGCTTTCGCCTAAATCCATCTTTTCATATACTTCTGGATTTAACCCCTTTGAATTCAACCCCTTACCTCTAAGGTGGTAGTATCTCTTTTTTACTCCATCGTTTTCGTAGCATTCAATTATATGAACTCCTTTGTCTTTATGTTTCAAGTCATTCTTAGTAAGGTAAGGGAGAAATGCTTCATTCGTTGTAAATTCTAACATATACAATTTAGGAGCAATCCATATTCCTCTTATTATCTTACAGCAATCTCCTAAGTCATCCGTTATTCCTCCGAGAGATTTATCACCAAGCCTTTTGATTAGTTTGGCGAACCTAACATGCAACACTAGACTATCCGTATCGGTGTAATAGAAATCAGCCTCTATGTCTTTATTTGGATTAGCCTCTTTTATGTAGTTATACATAATTCGCCTGCTATATGCTAGAATGAAAGCCCCGTAATGAGAAGGCTTTGTAATACTCTCTTCAATTATTACTTCATTTCTAGGTATTCCAGATACGTGCCATAGTTTGTTTCCGTCTTTATCTTTGAATTCAACCACATCAGATATATAGTTTTTCGTCCAAAATTTCCAATACTCCTCATTTGATTTAATATATTCTGCTTCTGTTGGGATAGGTCGTTGTATCATCTTTCCGTATAACGAATTCATAAATAGTTTGGCTAGTAAATATTGCGGTGTGCCTTTTTCGCTATTTTCTTTAGCCTTAAACATTTCCAGTATGTATTCTTTGAAAACTGGTTCGGCCTCCTCTGTATAGTAGCCTTTATGAATTGTTATATCGTAGCCTTCCTTAATCATATCTTCAATATCAACACTTGTGAGCCATTGGTCTTTCATATCCGCTAAATTCCACTTTAATGAGCCCATTTTATTTCTCTGTCCTATTCTTGAATGTAATATGTCTTTTGGTGAGATATAATCAACATTGTAAATACCGATTGGAAGATTATTATAATCAAATGGTGCGATAGCCTGTTTAATTTCTCCAACCATAAATAAATTAAGCATCGCTGTTGGGTATAAAGATACGACATCCGCATCAACTAAATAATCGGTTAATTCGTCAAATGTGATTTTTCCCGCTAAGTAGTCCTTGTATTGTTTTGAAACAAATCTTTTTTTGCTTGGATATGTTCTTGCTCCGATAACCGCTTTTCTAAATGACTTTTCTTGTTCAATAGTTGGAAGCCTTACATCGTGCTTACCATCAATCATTTTCTTCCAGATATTGAAAGCAAGGCTTGAAGTTGAAATGTATGAAGTTAAATTCACTGAGTGTTTTTCAAATATCTCTGTGTTTATTTTGTCATATAACTCTTTTAACCCCATAACATCACACTTCAAATATTCAAGACACTTATTTCTTAATTCTTTGCTCATTTTTTCCCATTCTGTGGCTTGGTCGTGGTCAAAATCTCCTTTAAGAGTTTTACATTTCATATTTTCTAAGTTTTCTTTTAGAGTTCCCTGACTATGCTTACACATATCCCACATTTTAATATTTTCAAATTGTAAAGAGATTATTGAGCCGTTATTAATCATATGTGATTTTGGTTTAATGCCTCTTCTTATTAATTCCTGTTTAATGAAGTAGTGGTCAAAGTTCGCTCCATTAAATCCATTCACATATAAAATCGGCGGTTCTTCATCTTTGTTTCTTTTCTTTCTTACTCCTGCTACTTTCTTGACTGGATTATGAATATCTGGTTGTTTGTTTGCCCATTCAACTGCTAACTTCTTTCCTCTCTCTAGAAGTGTATCAAGAAATTTAGAAATACTATCTTTACCAGCAAAGTGTTTAAATCCTTCCGTCCCTTGAGTATATCCGACTATATAGCAGTCGTGAATATCAAAGCCTTCAGCAAGTGTGTTATTTCTAAAAGTTTCAAGGTCGTAATGAAGGAGTTCGTCTTTATTATTATATTTTTCTTTATGCTCCTTCGTTATTAAATGTCTCTTTCCATTCTTTAATATTTCTCTATTCACATAATTTATTATTTTTGGATTACAAGTGTGCTTTTTGATGTATTTCTTTAAACATTGTTCGCATTTTTGTTTATATCTTTTAGTTAATCCAAAATAGTGGTTATTCTCTAAGTAAATCATAATGTCCGCTTCTTCTCCGATGTTGTTTGTGCTTATAGTTTCTCTTGTTAAGGCGTTTGTTATTTCATATGTCTTTCCTTCTTTTATCAAAGTATTAAGGAGTTTTACGGCGGTAGAGAATGGTATGGGGCAATCATTAGAAAGATTGAATTTCTCTCTAATATCATTACATCTTTTTCTGTTAATAAGTGGCATATTAAGAAGGTCTTTACAGAGAAAGAATAAACAATTATTATTCTTGCTAGCGGGAGATAACAATATGTTTTCATCAGATATTGTTTTTTTACATTTGTTTTTTCCTTCATAACAACCGCCTCCGTTTTCTTGAACTACTACTACCTTAGCATATTCAATAATTCGGTCATAACCTAATCCAGATGCTTCAATATTGCTTATGTTAAACTCATTCAACATTTCAATAAAATCGTCATAGTTTTTTATTTGAAAAGAATTAAATGTTTTCTTTTTATAATATCTATTTAATTCTTCGTGGTCTGTTATGTATGTTATAGTGATATGAACATCCGCATTTCCTGTCATACCATTTCTTTTCGCATCCAATAGTATAGGAATTAGAACCTCTCGCTCTAATGCATCAGTATCATAAAAGTTTATGTCTAATCCTTGCTTCTCGTATGTAAGAGAGTTTAATCTATTGTCTCGCCTAGATTTTAATTAAATCTACTACTTTAAATTCCCTTTTGTTTTCTCTGGTTTCTGTTTTCCTCAAATTTGCCCTTACCTTCGCTAGTTCTACATTTTCCTTCGTCGGTCTTGGCGGTAATGGTGGTGGCATTACTTTTATATTATGGTGGATATAAAAATATTGAAATAAATTAAATTGTTTTACCTTATATATATATATATAAATTGTCTTACCTTTAATATGAAATTCATAATTTTTAGAAAAAAATACTTTTTGTTTTTCGTTTTTGTTTTACTCTCCTCTCGCCTTCATTTCTTCGTATTCCTTAAGTTTTCTATTTCGTTCTTTTAATTGCTCCTTCCTCTTTTGATTAATTTCGTCCTTATTTCTCTTGTAATATGCAAGAGCCTTTTCGGAGTTAGCCTTTCGTTTGTCCTCAGGTGTGAAATATTTCTTGTGTCTCCCCATCTCTATATATATAAGTAATAATATTTATTTCTTTAAATGGTTTTACATTTTATTATTTAATATAATCATCACCCTAAATTTAAGTTGTGCGATTGCTTCTTCGCAAATTTGCCATTTGTGAATATTAAACATTGTTGGAGCCTCTAATGCCTTGTTTCTCTGTTCTTCCCAAAACTTAAAGGCTTTGCTATATCGCTGAAGTGTTTCTCTTCTAGTGTATTTCTTAATACTTCTATCATGAGCTAGTGCTTCTGGAAAATGTAAGTTGTATAGTTCTTTCAATTCCTTGTCCGCTTGTATCATTATAGAAAACATATTATATAAGTAATAATATTTATTTCTTTAAATGGTTTTACATTTTATATTTATAACATTATTATAACAAATCACGAGTGATTTTTATAATATCTTTCCAAGTCGTCGTTTCTACGAATTATACGAATAACTTTATGCCCACCTATCATAACTTCTTCTTTCTCTGCGAAGTGGTCTCTATGAAAGTCTGATTTTTCGTGTTGATATTTTCCGTATATCCCTATTACCTTACCGCATACACAGGTATATTTCTGTTTTCTTCTTTCCTTTACATATTCCGCTCTCTTCTGTTTGCTGAGTTGATTGTAATCAGTATTCCTATTATCTTCTTCATATTTCGCTAAGATTTCTTTTTCGTAAAATTCATTTGCTAGTTGTTCCGCTTCTTCCTTCGTTCTCTTGTTGTTTATTCCTATTGCTTTCTCCTTCGTTATTCCATCCTCTCTCCAAACTATTACAACTTTATTTTTTTTAATCTGTATTCCGCCTTTAGTAATCTTTCTTAGATTGTTCGTGTTCATTGTATATTAACCTATTTTTTTATTACTTAAATGATAATTTAAAAAATGGGGTTTTCCGTCGGTGCTCAATCTCCGACATGTCGGAGATTTACGTGTCGGAGATTTACATGTAGGAGATAATGGTGTGTTTTTTATGTCTAGATAAGTTCGCTCTTGATACCTCTGCTCCGCACTCGCATTTTATTTTTTCTCTTGCTTTCTTGTTTATTTTATCTCTGTTGATTTGTTTGTATAGTTGTTTAGAATTAGGTCTTATATAGTCCTCCATTTTATAATTTTATTTTTCGCTATTCTTTATAAGGAATAGAGAAGTTGTTCGCTAATCCTTTTTTTATTTTTTGAAGTAGAGCAAGAGAGATTTCTTTATTTTGTTTGTTTGTATTGATTGAAATTTTAAATTCGTTATTTTGCTGTTTTGTTGCTTCGTATTGAAAGTTCAAACTAGCAATAGGAGAGCCAATCCTTTTTTAAATAGCCATTTTGAGGGCACGAAAAAATGGTATTAAAAAAAGGATATTATACTACTGAGAACTCAGAACTGCGCAAATGTCGTTCCTAGCTCAGATAGCGGTGCAATCAGTACCAAGTTTTGCAGCATTGCTCATCACTCAAAGTACAATCAATAAAAGTAAGTCTGTTTTGCGTGGACACACGCAAAATATAAAAATGATGAGCTTGTGTATACCAGGCAACCTAATTGCTGATTCACAGCGGGCAACAATCCCTACTCCCTCCACATCATCTCCAGAAATTAACAGCAATTTTGGTTGTATTTTCGGAGTGACTTTGCCTTGTATTTTTTTTTCGCGGCCTGGGGTTGGGGTGACTTGTATTTTTTTTGCGCGGCCTGGGGTTGGGGTGATGAATTTTTTTTTGTTCCCATTGATGAAATCTTTTTTATTTTGCTTGTTTTTTCTTTCATTTACATTTTAATTGTGTTTGTGGGCTGGATGGTTGTTTGTTTGTGTTTTTGTGTGCGTTTGGTTGTTGTTTTAGGATTACTTTGCCTTCTATTTTTTGCGGAGGTGGGGAGGGGGGGTGGTGACTTTGCCTTGCATTTGTATTTTTTTGCAAGGGTGGGGGGGGGGGGGTTGAATTTTTTATGTCTACATTTCTAACATATTTTTATTTTGCTTGTTTTTTCTTCCATTTCTCTTTTACCACTGTTTGTGGGCTGGATGCTTGTTTGTTTATGTTTTTTTGTGCGTTTTGTTGTTTTTTCGGGGTGACTTTGCCTTGCATTTTTTGGGGAGGGGCTAATTTTTATGCTCCCAGGGCTGCAACCTTTTTTATTTTGCTTGTTTTTTCTTCCATTTGTCTTTTTGTCACTGTTTGGTGGCTGGATGCTTGTTTGTTTGTATTTTTTCGCGCGTTCGGTTGTTTTTTCGGGGTGACTTTGCCTTGCATTTTTTTGCGCCGGGGGTGGAGTGGCGGGGGGGGGGGGGGTGGGTGAATTGTTTATGCCCCATGGCTGCAATCTTTTTTATTCTGCTTTTTTGTTTTTTATGACTCTTTGTAGGCTGGATGCTTGTTTGTTTGTGTTTTTTGCGCTTCATCGTCAAGCCCATCACGCAATATTACTACAAATTTGCGCCCTCAGCGTCCCCCGAAGAGCAGAGGGACAAGATGAAAGCGTATGCAATTTGAACACTGCTTGTTTTCACTTATAAACATGATCTGCGCAGGCTGGTCATCGCGTACACCGTGCACGATGGCACGGACGAGGCTGACGCGGAGGTTGCGTACTTTGCGTGGTTGCCTGAGGGGCAGTACTGGAGCCATCTCGGGCTCGACTTGGTGGTACGAAACGCAGCAATAAGTAGATATGTGCCATGCAATATGCTTTGTAGCTTGATTTCGTGGTAACCAAGCAAGTGCCTCCCGAAGTAGACTTTTTGATCGGGTAAATATGCTCTGCTTGGTCCAATATTGCATTAGTGATGTCTTGCGCAGGCCTGGTGACAGCTGTTGCCAGAGAAGCCGGGCACACCTGCCCCCAAAGCGTTCAAGTTGTGGAAGCGCCAGCTTCTCCTCTCTGTGAGGGCTAAGGTCGTCGATGACCTGCGTTTCTGCGATGAAGAGGACATAGATCCCGTAGCCACCAAGAAGTATTTGGATGACCACCCGGGCGGGACCACTAAGGAATTCTTGCACAAAGCCGTCGACGTGCTTGTGGAGCCGCATATTCGTTTCGCGAATGCACGAAACATTGGCGTCGGGGGTGAGCAGAATGACAACCACTGGCATGGCGGTGGCGGCGGCGGTGGGAATGGCGGTGGCGGCCGCAATAATGGCATGTACGGCGGTTACGGAGGCCAGCAGCTGCCGGTAATTTGGCAGCCGGGCTATCATCAAGGTGCCAACAGTCTTTCTGCTTATTTAGCCCATTCGCAGCAGCAGACAAGCGCATATTTGTCGCAGTCGCAGCAGCAGAGCACTTCTTTTATCAACTACATGGTCTCCCGCTTGGATTAGCGGGACGGGTGGCGGTATGGCGTCTGGTGCGGTGGCACGGAGTCCCGAGCGCACCTATTGCCCAGGCAACTTAGTTTTACTATTTTGTTTTGTTTTGATTGCATTTTCATGCGTTTTTGCTGCCGTAAAATTATGATTTGTAAGAATAATAATATATTAACTTTGGCATGGACACGTGTGTTTGCGTTGTGCGGACTGATGTCGCGATGAGTTTGCGAACTTTTAGATGGTACTGCAGCGAAGATAAAAGTGTTTTCAACGCTAAAAATATATTAAATTTGCATTAATATTGTTGATTATTTGCTTTTAATGCATAGTTAGCTTTCCTGCATTTATAACTTTAATATACGCAATCCGTACGACCTACGACTTTCCGGCCCCTGGTATTTTTCAGAGGGTCATGGTAAGTACAAGGAATTTCAGACTTGGATTGATGTAAATCAACCAGTCCTCTTTGAGGCTCCGACGGGGGAGAAACAGGCGGTTGCTAAAATAGAACGAGCCCACCAGACGTGCGGCGGACCCGCAAGGGCAGTTCTCAGCGACGCCGATCTTCCTGAGTCCATGTGGACTGAGACGGAGAAAGCTTCCACTTATTTTGGCAACCTCTTACCTCTTGCCCACTGCCCTTTTAAGGGGAAATCTCCTTACGAAATTGTTCATAAGAGAAAACCCCTTTTGCGTCATTTGCGCCCAATCGGATGTTTGGCGTACATGAAAGTAGACGCAAAGAGGGGGAAAGGTGAGAGGGGGAGGAAAGTTTTATTTCTCGGGTATGAAAGAAACAACTGGTATTATCGCGTATATGATCCGGTTGCGAGGAAAATATTCGGTAATGTCAGTGATGTTATCTTTGACGTTTGGAGACTGGGGAAGAGGGGGGCATCTAAATCTCTCGAGATGATGTTGAGTGTGAGATGTTCTCTGTTAATTGGCAACAGCCCCCCCTCCCCCTATCGCAACAAACGACCACAGAAGATCAAAAAATCGTTTCAGGTGAGGACCCGGGAGGAGAGATTCCGGCAGGGGGAGAAGGTCCCCCGGTAGGAAATCCCCCTCCCGCTCCGACCCTCACTATGGAATCCAGGAGTCACCCCACACTCCGCAAACTGACGAGGATAGCGAGGCCGAAGAGGGACTGGTGTTCGTGAATACGAGCCCGCCCCCTTTTGAGCCTCCAAGTTCCAAAGTTGCTCAGCCGAGTGACGAGCAGGGGGGGATGAAGAAAGTAAGAAGGGGGCGTAAGCCCAAAGAAAGACAAAGATTGTCCGCAACGTATGTGGATTTACCGGCAAGGGCTTTTGGGGAGCAGTGGGCTAGATTGACTTACGGGGATAAATGGGAGACGGCGATACAGCAACAGCCCCGTCTGCTCCCGTTACCCGTAAATCTAAACGCTTTCCCGCATATAGCGTCTTGTTTGACGACGGCGTCACTGATAAGATATTACACACAGAAATCGTCAAATACGTTGTAATGTACTATTAATACCCGTTACTCCACCTAGTCAATTTACCGGTAATGGGATAGTCTTAGTCATAGGCAAGTTCATAGGCCGGACAGTTATTAATACCTTTATTACTAACAAGGACACTTTCTAGAGTATTCGCGAATCATAGTCTGGAATGCCTAGAATCAAATGAGTATTACCATTCTGTAAAGGTCATAACATCAAAAATTTGTGTGACCCAAAGTCATTAAAAGTCTTTTCTTCGGTTATTCTTTACCCTTAGCGGGGTAGCTTCCCTAAACTCTGCGTTTGAGTGATATATTACTTTGGTTATGAACCTTGTCAAGGAGGCAAGCGTGCCAAAGCACGTATTGAGTCAAGTGCCCATATTCGAGGGCAACGACCAAAGCTTTTGGCCTTGGTCAAGCAAGTTTCAGAAGCACATGCAGGGGATATCTGTCCACGTGGCAGAGATGGTATCTGTGGCATTAGCCGACCCAGCTAAAGCCAAAAGGGATTTTCCTTACGACGAAGCAAGGGCTAAGACGGCAGAAGACTTAGAAGAGCCCGACACGCCCATAAGTGATAGTGAGGAAGATGAAGAGTCAGACACCTCTCAGAGAGGAAGACAGAGACCCCAGACAAAGAAAGAAGATATCAAACAGCCAGAAGGTTGGGATAAAATGACAGCAGAACAAAAGAGAGAGTGGAAAGAGAAAGAAGCAAGGAAAAAGAAAAGACAAAGTATGAAACAACACACAAGAAGAAAGACAGCTATCCGCAAAAGTACTCGCAAAGAGAAGAAATATTATGAAAGGATGAAAACTTTGCAGTTATGTCTGTCTGTGGCTTTTTCCAAAGACAATGTATCTAATTTCCTGCGAACACAGAAGACGAAAGGACCCATTGAAGAGTTGATAGTAGTAAGAGATCAATGGGGAGGCATTTCCGGAGCAGGTAGGTACATGTTAGAGGAAGAGTTTGAGAGAACGAGACCCAGGGCAGGTCAGAGGTATGTAGACTGGCTAAATAAATTTCTCGCAAAGAAAATCCAGCTTGAAAGTTTACGTGGGGCGCCATTTTCCGATGAGGAAGCAAAGAGAAAGCTATTTAAGAAATTGCGCTACCATCCAGCTTTCGGGGATAAATTTCAGGTGGACCACTATGATCTCCCGGCCAGACTAAGACCAAATTTCTCGGAACTATGCGAAGCATCTAGGGAAAGATGGTTAATGTGGGAAGAAAAAGAAAGACATAACAATTTCCGTGAGAGAAAAATTCAAATTCGCAAAGACAACAACAAGAAATCTCGGGATGGCAAGCAGCGGCAAGAGACCAATCTCCTGATGGATAATAAAGGGAAAAGGGGAGACAATAAACCGGGACCAAAGACAGCTCCAAACTGGACGCTCAAAGTCACGTGTTTCGGATGTGATGCCAAAGGCCATACCATGAGATATTGTCCGGTGATTTCGGAAAAGTTCCGCAAAGAAGGAAAATTAAAACGGAATCAAACGGAAGACAAAGGCACGGAACAAGAAAAGAAAGAACAAAAGAACAATTACAAAAACAAAAAGAAACCCTTTCATAAGAAAAAGAAAGCACTCACTTTGATAACAACCGGCAACGACAAAAACGAAGACGAACAAAGTGACTCTGATACAAACGTTGCTTTAATCCATATGGGGAACACTTATGATAAGAGCGATGATGATGAGGAAGAAAGAGAAAGAGATGACGAGCAACCAAGCTCACCTCATCACAAATCTACAAGTCCCCAAGCCCTTTTGAACGATACAAAGACTACACCTAGGGTAGGGAATAGACATAGTGAGAGTGGAGAAGGACGGGAAGTGCGGTTAGTATCGGCCACCCTACGAGGTCCCTCCTCACTACGGGGAGAAGGCAAGGAAGAGCGGTTAGTATCCGCCACCCCACGATGTTCCCCAGTCACCCCTAACCCTAAAGAAACTCCTTTGAGGCTTGAGAGTTCTTACGGAGTCACGCCTGACACAAAATGTGCCGGAATAAACAGACGCAAAAACCGTGTAATATTTCCGTTGAAAAATCAAAAGGAAAAGGAATATACGCAAATCACGCGAAACGATTATCTTATGCGAGGTACTGCGAATATCACGCCACACAAGACCCAGATTATCCGGAGTTGGATTTGTCGGTAAGTCCCGTGTTGCGTCCCCCCAAATCTCCTTACTACCCAGACGAACGAGGTCTTAAAGCTGCGGCATTGGAAAAGTCTCATAAAATTACGCAAAGACTCGTTTTCGGGGAATTTGAAACTTTACGTGACACCAAAATTTCCACAAGTCCACAAGTCTCGCAAAATATTCCGCAACAACCACGCAAACATAATCCATTTTCTAGTCAGCGGACCGGCCAGAGCAGAGAAGGGAGAGAAGAGAGTGGAGTGGATGAGGGAGAGCAACGACTTGGGCCCACTTCTGTCAACAAGTTTGGCAACCAAATAGGTCCCACCTCACAACAACTCCAAATCTCTAATTCTAGACCAATCACAGCACTCCCGCCAACACAGACAACAAACACGCAACCCATCAACCCTCCCGTCATAACCTTCAAAGATATAAATGAAACAGCTAAAACGTTGATGAATGAGTGCGTGAGGGGAATGAATGAAGAAGTGATGCGTGTCGTGAGTGGCGAGCTAGAGAGGGATGACTTTTTGACTGACATAGTAAGAGCAATAGAAGGAATGTACTTGGAGAGAGCAGTCAGACAGAGTCCCATCACTACACCTCCACAACTCACAGAAGAGGGACAAGGTGAGGGTAGAGGAGTCTCTGAGGGTGAACTAGAAACAGAGACAGAGACAGAAGGAGAGACAGAGCATGTACTGATACATGTGAGAAAAAGAGTGATGAAAAAGAGAGACATGACAGTACAGGATAGTGGAGCAAGCACAGACATATCATGCAGAGAAGACAGATTGACGGATGTCGATGAGATAGACCCGGTAGAACTACTGACAGGTAATGGAGAAAGGGAGTTGAGTAAGTCAGGAAGAGCTAGGCTGACTGTGATAGATGGGAAAGGAAGGCCTAGAGCAGTAGAAAAGAAGATGTTACTCGACACTACCTTACCAGTTAGCATAGTCTCTACAGGACAGATCAGTCATCCACCAAAACGGACAGTTAGTAATACTCAAACACCCCATCCACATTAACGAGAGTGACATATTAGTAAGGGGAAGATTAACTAAGAGTATGATATATAGATGGGATGACGAATATGATGAACCATTGAAAGTCAACGAAAGATATGATCCTTTCGCAACAAGGGGGTAGAAGGGGAGGGAAGCCCCACAAATGAGAACAAAAACAAGACAAGTAAGCATGAAGTAAATAAGAGAGAGAAAGAATTACACGTAGATATAGTATTATATGAAGCTTACCCAGAAAGTCAGACAAACCTAGAAAGATAGGAATCAAGCTTTTTCACTATGCCTGTGGGCATTATGGGTTAACAAAGATGCGCCTATTGGCAAAAATTTTGAACATTAAGTTAGTTGGTGACGAGAGCGATGTGAGATTTTGCGAATCTTGCATGATAGGAAAGTCTAAACGTTTGCCACGTTTTGCAGTTAATACAATAGAAAGAGCCCAAAAGCCAGGTATAACTCTACACATAGACACATCAGGACCGTGGGCAACTAGATCAATAGGTGGTAAACGGTATAAATTTTCGGTCACCGACGACTACTCACTGTTCATTCTTGACTTTTATTTAGCCCATAAGAATGAGTTTGTAGATTGCTTAAAACAAGCTGTAGCCTTTTATGAGAGACAGACAGGAAACAAAGTAAAGGAAATTCGCGCAGATCAAGAATTCCATATTCCGGAGGAAGTCATTAAGTGGTGGAAAAATATTCGCTTTATTTGGAAAACCTCCGCGACAAACGATAAAGACGGGAATCCTATTGCGGAAAAAGTGAATGATATTACGGCGGGGCCTGCACGAGCAATGAGATATCACGCTAAATTACCGCCGCAATTCTGGCAGAATTAGAACACGCAGCAACAACCATTCACAACATACTACCAGCAATTCACGGGAACGCAAAGGAATTTCGCCTTATGAGCAGCTGTTAGGTAGAAAACCAACATTCTTTCATTTAAAACCAATAGGATGTATGGGTGTGTTACATATACCTAAGACTAAAGTGCGGAAGGGAGAGTATAGAGGGAAAAAGGTAATGCTAGTAGGATATGATCTATTTCGGGAACTATACCGCGTATGGGATGGTAAGAAGATAATATCCGGAGTGAGAGATGTGAGATTTAATATTCACAAAATCGGTAAACAAGCTCATCCTCCTAAACTAGTGTCGTGGGATAATGATGACTCTGAGGGGGAGAATGAGAATGAGAGCGAGCAACCACACACATCTCCACAAGCGTCACCAACCCAATCACCACCCCAATCACCACCTCAATCACCTAAGTCACCGCACAACGTCAACAACGACCACCCAACAACACACTTTGATGAAGTTGAGGGGGAGACAGAGAATGTTGATATCGATGCGAATGAGAATGAGCATGAAAATGAGCATGTGGAGAAGAATACATTGGATCACAAACATACACGCCTACACACAAGTCCAGAGCCACATTATCCACAACAATTACCCCCAGAGCACAAGATCAAGCCACAAGAGCATACAAATGAACAAGATCCAACAGATCCACTAAAAATACATGAAAGAAGAGCATACGAAGAAAAATCACCACCATCTAAGGGATTAACGTGGGAGCAGAGTCAGAGAGTAACGGAGAGTAACATAATCCCCGGTAAAAGGCAGCGCAAGGCAGTAGAGAGATTTACCCCTAGCAATGAGCCCAAGAGAGAAAAGAGAGAGGCTCAAGAGCTAATAGGTAAGGTAGTAAGAGTGCCCGCGCGTGCATGGGGAGATGGATGGGCGAAAAAAAAGTACGGTGAGGGATGGGAGAGCATAGTACGAGTAGGGGTAGTCAGCAGAGTGAGTGACCCCAGAGATAGACTCGTAGTAAGAGACAGACCTCAGCCCACCCACATAGTTAAGTTTGAAGACGAAGAAGAACGGATGCTGAATTCGGAAATCCTCAAATGCTCCGTGAAAGATCCCGAATACCCGTTACAAAGTCCCGCTAATATGTTTTTATGCGATGAACGTATGGTGGCAGATGAGATTCGTGATTTTTATTTGTATGTAGATATCAGAGTACCCAAAGATGTCATAGAGGAAGGTTTGACAGCTAAAGATGTTTTAGAGGGTATGAAAACAGAGCTAAAAGCTCTTCAATCCTTTAACACATACACATGGGTACCCCATAAGGAGGCAAGCAAGGCAGGAGTTAGTAAGATAGTTAGATTGACATGGGTTCACAAAGTAAAGTTAGATGAGAACGGGAAAAAGTTCATAAAGTCTCGTTTAGCTTTACGGGGAGATATGTTAGAACCCGGTGTTAGCTATAACCCAGATCAGCTCTTTGTTCCTTGCGCCGCGCACCATTCACTTTTATTTCTCGCCAAACTAGCTGCCTGGCACAAACACAAACTATACGGCATAGATTTTAAAAATGCATACCTAAATGCTCGTATGAATGACCCTGTTTATGCATATGCGCCAGAGAGTGTAGACAGAGAAGGGCATGAGGGGATGATATGGCGTATAGATGGTGCTTTATATGGTGCACCACAGGCAGGAAGAAGATGGTATGAGATATTAGCACCCAAGTTAGAGGAGCTAGGTTTTAGGTTGCTAGATTCAGACTTATGTATGTTTGTAGAAAATGATAAAGCTTTGAGAGAGGCGATAGTAGGGATATTTCATGTTGATGACTTGTTGTTCACCGCACCAAACAAACAAGCATATGAGCGTTTTGCGTCCGCATTAGAAAAACATTTCCCGCTCAAAAGACTCGGTATTGCCCGTGAATTCAAAGGAACAGAGATAGAGCAATCGAACGGGAAAATAATTTTGCATCAGCGAAAATATCAGCAGCAGATACTAAAAGAGGTAGGCTACGATTCTGCTAAACCCGTTAGTACTCCAGCGCAAGAACATTTCACGGAACCGATGTCGGAATCAGCTAGCTTGCGAAAATTTTCAATTCCTAGTCTAGTTGGTCGTTTTGCTATTTCTCGCAAAGATGACAAGACCCGATATAGAACAAGCACTAAATTCGGCAAGTGTCATGCAAATTATCGATAAGGGAATAACTTATGCGATGTTAGGCAGAATCTTTCGTTATTTAGTTAACTCTTATCGAGGTTTAGCTTACCATGAGCCTAAGTCAGAGCAAGAAGGGCAAACCTATCCAAAACTTTCCATGTGGCCCGACGCGGCTCACAAAGTTTGTAAGAAAACAGGGAAGTCCCGCACTGGATTCGTGATCCTATGGGGCAGCGATCCAGTTGCATGGTTATCAAAGCGACAGAGTCGCATCGCCCTGAGTTCCAATGATGCTGAAATATTTGCAGCAACTGAGTGCATTAGAGAGGGACTTGCACTAAAACACATTACACAAGAACTAAACATAGCCCAAAAGAGCCCGATAGAATTATTCGAGGATAACTCTCAAACAGTCTTAGCGGCAGAGAGGGGTATGTCAGGTAATAGAACTAAACACGTACCTTTAGAATACACTTTATGCACCACCTACAGAGAGACGGTGAGATTAAGTTTGTAAAAGTAGGTACGAAGAAGCAGATAGGTGATGTAATGACAAAATATTTACCGAAAGAACAGTTCGAGTATTTACTTAAACAAATTTACGGTTAAAGCTCAAGTAATTTCGGGATTTTGCGTGTCCACTCACCTATATTTGCTTTGAGTGTTTTGTGCAGTTTGTTGCTTGTTGCAGCAGCTTTGTTTTGGCGCAGGGGTCAAGAGCCGTCCAGCCGAGGCTGGGTAGCCGACTGCCACGCGAGGCCGGCAGCCGCGAGGCTTTCCCTGGCTAACTTAGCAATTTAAATTCTTTCTATCATTCTTTCTGTCCTAGAATAGGAAATCTAAAATTTTTTTTTATTTTTGCTACCCTCTACGGGAAGCGCTTGCAAATTTTTGAACACATACATACTTCATACATGTTACTGCATGACACACATATATACATACATAGAGGATGTGATGTAAATGGGAGTTGATATTTAACCTTCGGGTAACCCATAATTGATCCTCAACACTATTTTTTTCATATTTACACACTAATATAGCCTATGACTTGCGACTAAGGGGAAGCGTTGTAATGTACTATTAATACCCGTTACTCCACCTAGTCAATTTACCGGTTAATTTGGGATAGTCTTAGTCATAGGCAAGTTCATAGGCCGGACAGTTATTAATACCTTTATTACTGACAAGGACACTTTCTAGAGTATTCGCGAATCATAGTCTGGAATGCCTAGAATCAAATGAGTATTACCATTCTGTAAGGTCATAACATCAAATTTGTGTGACCCAAAGTCATTAAAGTCTTTTCTTCGGTTATTCTTTACCCTTAGCGGTAGCTTCCCTAAACTCTGCGTTTGAGTGATAGATTACTTTGAAATATTGCGCAAAGCCCCACAACAATCAGAAGCTATGCCCGAACCGCGTGAGCAAAAAGCCGCAAACTGCACCACCACCCTTGTCGACCAACAAAAACTCTGATTCGGATCTAATACTAACGATCCCGGAATTGAGATCACCTCAGAATTTGCGTTTGTCGAGGGGGAGAGGGAGAGGGTAGAGGCAGAGAGCGGCACATAAACCGGGATGGAGATCACACGAACAGACGGAAATTTCGAATGAAAACATCACGGGGAAGAGGGCGAGAGCTCATGTGCGATATGTGCCCGGGAGGAAAATCGGGCGGAGTATTCTCTCGTGAGTGAGAAATTCCCGGAATTCCCAGTAGTACAGAAACCAAAAGACCGTAAGCAAGCCAGACAAAAGGAATTCGAACAGCTCAAAGAACTAAAAGCATTTGTTTGCCGAAAAGTGAGCGAGGCGAAAATGTCGGGCACACCACCAATCATTCCTATATAATGGATAGATACGGTAAAAACAACAAGGTACTGCGGATGAATTCCACAAAGCCCGGATAACCCTGCGAGGGGACCTCCTGAAAGCTTACGCTCAGTACAATCCCAGAAAGATTTGGTCTCCACAGCCCAGCACAGAACCATTTTGCTCATGGTAGCCTATGCAGCCTTTTTCGAATAGATTTATGGCTGATAGATTTCACGACTGCCTATCTGCATGCGAATCTCCCATACGACAATGTTATTATATGTCAAACCGCCGGACGAATATCAGACTGCGGACTATGTCTGG